>APFE031133742.1:75741-91930 GCA_000404065.3 Pinus taeda
CCAAACAGCTTAATCTTGGTCTCCCTAGGTTTCAATTTCCTGTTTTAGAATATAGAGAATGGATAATCTGTCCAAACAGCTCAATCTTGGCAGATTCCTAGATAGGTAGAGAATTAAAGGAGCCCAACTGTTTAATCTGGGCCCTTGGAAGAAATAAGTGTAGATATAGATAGGAGGACAGTGCAAAAGAAAAAATTGAAAAGCTAGGTCTGCAAGTCTAAGTGCACCGAAACCAAAAAGAAGAAAAAATGTTAGGTAAGTAGGCTGGGTAGGTAATTTTGAGGTTGCAGAATGGTGATTTGTGATCAAATCTACATTTTCCAGTGTTATATTTATCCAGATCACAGTTAGCAGGCAGTTCCTATTTGAAGCACTTCAAGCGAGGCATGACTAACTTCCCTCTCTTCCTCTTCCCTAAATCATTTACTAACTTCCCCTAAAGAGGTCAAGATCTGCTTGATATCTCTTAGTTTCATCATTTTCCATATAATTCGCCTTGGTAAAGATCTGCTTTACTCAAGGAGGGTCCATACTTTCTCTACAAAGTTCTATCTCCCCTTTAAAGCCTAAAGATCTCTGAAACTTAGCGCTTTCTTCTCATTTTCATATTAACTCCTGACATTATTATGTAAATCCTTATTTATCTCCCTTCCCCCTACTAAAACTATGGTAATAATTCCCCTATGTAAATATCCCCTTCCTCTGGTTGAAACATAACCATAAGTATCTCCTTGGGAATTACTAAGTCACCTGGATCTTAGTAAGAACCCTCTTCTCTGCATAAATTCCCCTCCCAGGTGTTTGGACTCCTTCCAAAACACAAATAACCCCCGTTCAAATGCATTCACAAACCCCCGCGCATTTCATTTTTGGAATTTATTAATAGTTGATTAATAAATAACCAACGCGCTAAACACATTACACCATTTTCTAAAGTTTGAAACCCACACGCGGCCGCAAATATTAAAGTTTATCGCGCGCACACCTTAACTAAACCCCGTGCATCTTCTCCTCCTAACCACCGTCGGATCAGCCCTCCCAGATCCGATGGCTCTTATGCATATCGGGCGCCCTCTTGTGAGTGTTCGTTAGCACCCGATGTCCGACAGTTTTACTGACGTACACCGGGACAGCTGGCGGCATCCCATTGCATCGAGCCGCCCTTGACAAAAACCACCTCCGTACGAAAGGTGGTCCGATGCATACCAAAACTGCCCTCCCCTCGCGTAATAGGAGCGCCACGTCACCCTGCCACATCGCCTCCACCTCACCCCTTCCTGCCTGCGCCTGGCTGACGTCACCCTGCCACCGTGTCCCGCCATGTCACCACCCCGCCGTACTGCCACGTCACCTTGCTGACATCACATCTGTACAGGGGGGTCCCACTGCTGACGTCATCTGCCATACCGCTGACGTCAGCAGCTGAAAAAGAAAACGCGCAAGCGCAAAAATCAAGCTTCGGAGCCCCAGATCGAATTTCTGAGGCAATTTTCGATGCATGATTAGCGTGTAGCGCTAATCGTGCATCGCTACGGGAAATGGGCCATATTGGGGAATCTTTAGGGAATATTTTGATTCCTCATGCATTTTTGCACCGAAAAAGGTAGAAAAGGCCTGATTTTGTAGTTTTGAACATATCAGAAGACAGAGAGAGACCTAGTTCAGAGATTAAAGAGGATCAGAGCAAATATGCAGCCAAAAGCCATGTCAAAGAGTATCAGTGTAGCGGAAAAGTGTATCAGTGAAGATCTTCTCAGGGCTCGAGGCGAATGAAGCATTAAAAGAGAACCTTGAAAGTCAAGAAGCAGTTAAGGAAGCATTCAAAGCCCACCAGTACAAATGACTGCACATCAAACTCACAGAAGATCCGTGGACCAGAACTCAATGCACAATTATTACAGAAACACTGCACCAAGTCACAGAGGACACCACATCAATTCACTTTTTGATCTGGTTGCCTCTAGCGCAGTCCAAAGAAGGCTTACTTGCATTTAATTCTAGCATAAGTTAGGTTTTGGAAAGCTTTTTTCTTGCAGACCTGTTTAGGTCAGCTGTAATAAATACTTTTAGATATTTTTCCTATATAGAACACCCTAAAAAATGTAGTAAGAGTTGGTTGGTTAGTCTTTGTTGGTTTGATTTTTTGCTTGAGCAGAGACTCGCACGGTAAATGTGATAATTTCTATAATCAAAGACTGCTGAAATGCATGGATTCTGAAACTGTCTGCTGTGTCTAATTGGCCGAAGAGTGACTATTGAATTCCTGTGCTTCTACATGGTTCAATAAGTGTTCCTTAACTCTGTTTAGTTCTTCATGTTTGTTTTATCACCTATGTTCCACCATCTAAAATTGTAGAAAGGAATAATAGTTTAGGATTTGCTTGGCAGCACCCTATGCTCAATTTCTGTGATTTCTACATGTTTTCATCAGGAATAGTTATGAATATGCATACTTAAATGATTGTGTTTACTCTATTTCTTTCACAGATGAATGTTAGTTTAGGAATTCTTAACTGCTCCTAGATAACCATTCATTCACCTCTCTTCCCTGTTAGTTGATGAAAGATTCTTAATTGCCTTTCATCTCTGGCTTTCATCCCATCTTTTCAGCAATTGGTATTGTTTCATGTGTAGCTATCCCGCTCCATAATCCTCTAGTGACCAAGAAAACACAACAACAAGCCTTAATCCATGACTCCATGCCCAATGGTTTGAAATTTATCACAATATCCCTTGCCTCTTTGCTTGAATGCAACTTCCTTCCCTTCAAACTCCATCCAAACAAAAAAAAACCAAAACCCCTGAACCCAATAGCTAGCCTAAAATCATCATCAACAAATCTAAATCATTAAGAGAGAGCCCTCTCTAGTTGCAGGTGGGCTAGAACCTGCAATCCAAATATTGGTTTGTGGTTACCTCGGCCGTATCCCTTCAGGAGCTTAGGGACAACCTGAGTGTTAACAAAATGATATACCAATAGAACTAAGGATCACCGGTAAACATTAATGTTTAAAACATATTATGTCATTAAATATTTGTAATGACAACATGTGAAGTGCAAACTATTGAAAGTATTTAGTACGAGAACATGAGAGAAAGGACCATTGTTAGGGAAACCATATATGGGAAAACTGTGTCGAGACGAGAACTTTTGCGAAGATGCAAAAACCTGCAATGATGGATTTTGACTACGGTGCAGACGACTCCACACTCAACATTAAATTTTTTATTAAGGATTAGTAGTAATGTTAATATATATTCAGCGAATTGATGCACAATTATACCATCACTAGAGTGCATAATAACATTTGCTCTAACACATTGTGTAATGATTGTTGGTTGCAAACATATCAATAAAATCATATCTATTGATATTATAAAATAATATTGACTTTTATTTGGCAAATTGATGTGTAATAAACACATCGTTTGAGTGCTTGATAACATTTACTGTTTGTAAACAAGTCGAGATGATGCATAGGTCTCCAAAACTAGTATCCATCATAGAAAATTGAAACTATGTGAGGATCCCATTTGTTATCTCAAAATCAAGCACTGGAAGGCTGCAGACCAGGCTAACTTCAAGTAACTATTTCAAACCAGACTTTGGCTAAAGCTTATCCTCTTTAGCCTGAGAGGGCTCTCTCAAAGGTTATTAATGTTGACCTATGACAAGATGGCTAACTCTTATTAAGACACAATGAACGAGTATGCTGGCTGGACAAAATATTAAATTGATTCCCATTGGGCTTATGGAGTCACTCATACCTCAGTAAACAACAACACTGTCTTTTCATAGAAATCAGGGCACTTAACATCTAAATGTTCAAACATAACTCACATGAAACCACAGTTTGCAAAGGCATACAGGAAGTCAGAGCATGATCAATGAGTTCTGAGTGATTATGCATTTGTAAAACTGTAAAAGAACATTAAGGAAATATACCATCACACATTTGAACAAGAAGATCCATTGTGAGTCCTGAGAAGGAAAGCAGTCATTTGTATTACTGAACTTCTGTTTATACATAAGCCAAAACAGTCCTCTGTTTTTATAAAAATATCCAACCCTTGTTACATTGCTATCTCAGCTATATATAATCCTTATTCTAACTATTTCGAGTTTCCTCCTCCAGCATGAGGGGAACTTTAACTCGATCCTTATCTCTAAAGACACCTATCAACTATTTAACTGTCTATTAAATACAAATAAACTGCTGACTGTAACTTTTAAAAAGTCCTAAATAGATTATGACTCTAACTCCATCTTCGTGCCATAGTGGCTACTCCTCGTCCTTTGACACCTGGTTCCCTTTAGATTTGGCTGAGCTGGATATTAAATATGCCATATTGGCCTTTAAGTGCGGGATCCCTATCTGCCCGTGGTATTCGTAGATGTCCCCTGTTTTTCGGCTTCTTTATTGCATAATTAGCTTGATCATGAACAACACCTTTTTGAGTCTTTAATATCCCAAAGAATGGAACGTGGCTACATTGTAGATATGCTGTAGGCTTTGGTGATGGACAGGTGTGCCTTTTTCAAAAACTCCCGCTCATAAAATCAACTGTCTGTCTGCGTTTTTTTTTTTTTTAAAACATCATCTACAACAGTTTCGTAGCGCGCTACGAAACTGCTGTTTAATTTAAAACAATTTACTTTTTTCTTAACCCGAGAGCTCATATCATCCAACCATCGGTCGCCAAAACTCCCTTTGATGCATCACATGTGTAGCAGGGATTTAAACATCTTCAAAACACTAAGATTTAAGCAAAATTAGCAAAATTGGGAACAAAAATCTTTCCAGAAAAGTGAATTCATTTATTAGGTACCCGGCTTAGCTCTGCCTTCAAGTCTTTAGCGGCTTTCTTCAGTTGATTGATTTCTTCCTTAGCTTCTTCTATTTGGCTTCTCATGGCTGCCACATAATCTCCTTGAGATGTAATGGCTGCTTTACTTTTGCTGCTTTTTTGCTGAGGTCATGTTCCTTTCCCTTTTTCCTCTGTTTTGGGCAGTGCTTCCTGTACCTGCTGGAAATTCCTAGTCATGGGTCTTCTTGGCTTGAAAACAAATTCCTGGGCTGGCTCATCAAACTTAAGCCTTTTTGAGGCCTTTGTTTTCTTAACCTTTACCTGTGGTGATTGTTTCAAATCAATCTCAACCGGTTTAGACTGTTCCAACTCAATAGCCTGTAATAGATCATTTAGGCTCGCCTTGGACACAGGGCTCTCTTCGATAACTATGGCTTTGCCTTTCTCTTTATTAATCTGGCTCCTTGTCCTCACCCTTGTGACTGCTTCAGGTTTATTTACTTTGGGTACAATCATCTTACCCTGAGTCTTCTCCTTTGTTGTTTTCTGACGCTGTTCTTGAATGACTGACGGCTTCACTGGTTTTGGTGGCTGTGGTTTGGTTTTCTTTTTAGCTCTTGCCTCCCTTTGAAGCTCAGCTATTGTAAACTCTCTAACTGGTTGAGGAATAAGACTAGTTTTCCTTTGGAAACCAGCCATAAAGATAAAAGAATTCTAGTCTCGGCCTATCTTCTGGAGGCTATCTAGAATCAACAACTTAATCAGGCCATGGTGAAATAAAGAGGTTTCACAGTCCTCTTTCCTGAGCTGCACCTTACCACACATTTTACTTAGACTGCGAAATAAATAAAATGGAATGTCTATGGAGACCTTCCTGGTAAAATGTAGGAGCAATTTGAAATGATAAGGATAAACCTTATTGTATCTTCCCTCACAGGTTAGATACTTCTGAATGCAAGTAAGAAGAAGAGCATAATGTTCTTTGAGATAGAACCTAGGCACTGCTTTTGTATAATCCTCATTTACATATGCTTCTTTCAAGAACTCCTTACAAGGATTTCTATCAAATTTAAAGTTTTTAAACCATTCTTCCTGGCCTCTTGGTATCTCGGTCACAACAACTATTTCTTTTGGAGAAACTGATATCTCAAGCATGGCAACCTTCGAATTCAAACCAGTAAAATTAAGTGCAAACTCTTTTGTTACCTGTGCATGTCCTCCTTGCAGTTTTTTACAAAATCTCCATCACCCGGCATCTTTAAACGCCTTCTTCACGCCTTCATCTCTCAAGGTTATGTCTAGGCCTTCAGGTTCATTCCTTTGGCATTTGCCGGACCTGTGCTCCTTTCTCTCCATCTTCACTTTGAAATTTTCACGGCCAAATTCTTACTTGGAAATTCTCACAGCCAAATTCTAATTCGGAAATCTTCACAGCCGAACACTAACAAGTCCAGTCGAGATGATTCACCTTCCTTTTTAACTCAGCCTCGCTTGAAAACAAGCTCGCTTGAACAACCTCGCTTGAAATTCAAATTTGGAACATGACTGGTTACTCATGCCACCCTCACGACCATAATGAAGGATTGTGCACGGTAAGATTTCTTGGGAATGAGATTTCCGTGCATATCAGAAATCTATTGGTGGAGGAGCGGCAAGTGAACGTTCAGACATGATTTCAAGAGGTCCTTAGACTGGCATGAATGGACGAACATGCTGACTCACCTATGAACTTGACATTTCAGGAAAGATTCGCTGCGTAATGCACGAATCCACGATTTCGCAGCGCTGTTAGTTATATTTTTTAATGATGTGATGTGAAATGGCTTAATCATTACACGCTGCGAAACTACTAGATTATGATTGCGCTGCGAAATGGGCCAATAAGACTGCGCTGCAGAATCACTAAAGGACAAGGTGACTTGGCATAACAAGACATGACTTATGGAATAATGATGAGTGGATAAAAGCCAATAGGAGCAGAGTCTAATTTAAGCTTAAAAAACCTTTAAAACTCCGATTCCTAAGTGAGGCAAATAAAAATGGAAACAGGTTGAACATAAACCTTTGTCATCGGACTAGGGCATATAACTGTATGCATTAAACCTTTAGTTCTAAGTGATAACACCATTCACACACTTTTTCCGATTCACGCACTTCTTCTACACATTGCCTCATTTTCCAACAACATTTGGCAGAATGTTACATACTTCCCGATACTTCTTCTACACATTGTCTTGTATGATGGCAACATTTTGGATAAATGTTACATAGATTCAATCAACCTTCCACAAAACGAATTAGGCCATCACTCCCATGCTTAATAACATTTACTTTGATGAATTGTGTAATGATTAGTGGTTGTAAACAAATCAATAAAATCGTTGTTGAAAATAGCAACAAGAAATGCTAAATATAGAAGTGCTAAAAATAACACTCCCATAAATAGGATTTTAGGATACCTTCCTATTTTAGTTAGTCCTCGAACTAAAATAGAGAAGTAAAATTCGAATTTAATCTTAGTAGCTGTTTGTAAAATAATTAATTAATCCATCTTGAGTTAATTAGTTGTAGAAAATAAAATATGAATTCTATGTGGGGACATGCAAAAGTTATCCCATTAATTGAGGAATTTATCCCTTAGTTAAAGAGATAAGGACGAGTTGTAATTAGTTAGCTTAGTTAACTAAGTTAAGTCCAGTTAGATTAGTTCAAATACTTTGTTGAACTAATTGTGAGTTTAGTTAGTTAATGCATGCATGCATGTAACTACTGCACTTCAGATAACTGAATATTCTCTCATAAATAACTCATGCATGTCAGTTCAGACAGAGACCCAGTTGAGATCAGATGATGGGATAGTGTACTATCAGTTGTAGGAATATTCCATGGAGGACACCTCTTGCATGCAGAAGGAATTCATTCCTTGAGGATTGCGTAGTTACTTCTTCAGTTTACTGAGTGGGTGATGAGGCCAATTTACATAGGTGGCAGCATTAGACCCCAAGGAAAACTGTACAAGGAAATAGGAGGCTTGGAGGGCTAAGGGAAGGCATATCTTGTGTCTATTCAGTCTGTGAGCTGTATTGTTCGATTGCAGAGAGAGCAGGATAGCTTGTGAGCTGATTCTTTTTGTAATCTGAACATATTTCCACCTGTATGATAATACAGAGATTGGGGTTCTAGGCTAAGGCTTTCCCCGGGTTATTCTTCTGTGTTCATGTGTGATTGCTTTCTCTTCATCAGTTATATGTGTTCTATTTGATCTTTGCTCATATTCGATTAAGCTTCCACAAAGTTTGTTGTAGAAGTAGATGTTGTATTTTGCTTTAGTATATTGCATAATCTATTGATCTACAGTGAGAATTTCTACATGGTATCGGAGCAAAGGTGATCAAAGGTGAAGAACAATATACAAGAAGGGAGAAGTTCAAAGTTTGAGGTTCCTGAATATAGAAATTGAGTTCTTATCACATCTTAATTTCACCAATGGCGTTCAATAATTTAAGACTCGAGTATGCCCTTGATGGTGGCTCGAATTATATAGCCTAGAAGGATTGCATGGAAGTAGTATTAGGGGACAATAGTCTAAAGGACTTCATTGATCAAGACGTCCCCAAGCTGGCAACAACTAATGCTATAGAATTGGCGAAATGGAAGAAATGTGTGGCTAGAGCAAGGAGAATCCTCCTGGAGGGAGTTTGAGACCACATTGTCTCGAGCCTCCATGGGAAGGAGACACCATTTTCGATGTGGAAAACATTGAAAGATATGTATCAGAACAACAACAATCATAGGAAGTTGGCGCTGAAAGACAAGCTTCGTAAAATCAAGTGTGAAAAGGGCAACACGATCTCTACATATCTGAACAAGCTCACCACCTACAGGGATGAGCTTGGAAGTGTAGGGATCATGATAGTCGATGATGACATGGTGAGTCTTGCACTCTTTGGTCTTCCTAAGAACTGGCATAGCTACCAAGACTCGGTTAATGGAAGAGAAAAACTACTAGATTGGGAACGACTTTGGTTAGATCTGATGCAGGAGGAGATAAGAAGAAGCACCATAGATGGATCCTCATCAAAGCAATATGATGAGGAAAATCTAGCCTTAGCAAGTAAGGCAAGGAAAGGGAATGGGAAGGTGTCCCATCCCAAATCCAATTCTTCCCATGGTGGGAAGAAGTTTGACAAATCAAAAGTGTGATGCTTCCATTGTCATGAAGTGGGCCATTATGCTACAAATTGTCCACAGAAGAAAATCCAAGAAGGGATCCTCGAAGGGATCTCATGATGAGGCACTGACCTCATAGTTTGAGTTGGATTTCTCTCTTATCGCATGCATGGTTTCATCCATGATGGGATGTGTGTGGTACCTGGACAATGGAGCTTCATTCCACATGTCAAGTGACAAGAATCATTTCAGTACCTTGGAGGAGAAGGATATCCAGATGTGGATTGAGATGGGCGATGATGGAAAGTACCGTGTTTCAGGTGAAGGTACGGTTGTGTTTCAGAGGGAGCATGGAGCTCCTCTCACCCGGACTGATGTAAAATATGTACCAGGTCTGAAGAAGAATCTTGTGTCCATTTTTATGCTAGAAGATAAAGGCTATGATGTAGTATTTAGCAAAGGAAAGGTATTCTTGAGGCATATCGACACTGGACAGACCAAGTGAATCAGGATTCAAGTAAAGAATCTCTGCAAGCTGGAGGTAGATGACTGTGTTGCATTGAGTTCCAAAGCTGAGATGGTGTAGAGCCAAGATGTTGGCAAGCTATGGCATAGAAGATTGGGCCACTTTAACCATGGAGCCCTAAAGATCATGCAACAGATTTCTACCAGACTTCCAAAGGGAAAACTAGAGTAGAATAATACATGTAAAGGTTGTACCTTGGGTAAGTATGCGAAATATTCCTTTCTGGATCGAGACAATAGAGCTGGAGCAATCCTAGAGCGAGTTCACTCAGATGTTTGTGGACCATTCTCTACAACCTCCACCACTAAACAAAGGTACTATGTTATTTTTATTGATGATTTTCTCTTAGATGCTGGATCTACTTTATGCAAAAGAAGGATTAGACCTTCTTGAGGTTTTGTGAGTTTAAAGCCTTGGCAGAGAAAGAATATGGAATGAAAATAAAAGCCTTGCGTAGTGACAATGGTGGAGAATATGTCTCCCAACAGTTTAAGGACTTCTGCACTACAGAAGGAATTAAACGGGAGTTGACGACACCCCATAACCCATAGCAGAATGGGGTGGCCGAAAGGAAGAACAGATCAATTGTGGAAGAAACTCGAGCGATGTTGCATGACCAAAGCCTACCACTGCATTTGTGGGTTGAGGCATGCAATACAACAATATACTTGCAGAACAGAAGCCTGCACCATATACTGGGAATGAAGACACCTATGGAGGCCTTTTCTGGGAAGCGACCTGATGTGAGTCACTTCTGAATCTTTAGATCATTAGTTTACTATCATGTGACCAAAGATGCCTAGAAGAAGCTAGATCCAACAAATGAGTTGGGAATACTTGTGGGGTACACTAATACACCCCACAATTATCGGGTGTACTTGCCTACTAGTTAGAGGATAGTGGTACGCAGGGATCTAAAGTTTGACGAGCAGAAAGTCATGTGAGTATCACTTGAGAGGGAGCTCAAGTTGCATGCAGAGGAGAAACTTTCAGTTCCAAAGGATGAGGAGCCTCATATTGATGCAAAGCAGTGGCATGCAGAGGATCCAAGAGTGGAGACATCCACTCATACTGAGACATCCAAAGATGGGTGGAAACGCTCAAGGGAATCTGACAGGTTGATGCTGGATGTGGGGCAGAATGTGGGACAACCATCTTCTCAGCGTAGATAGAGGAGGTCACTCGAGCGGTACACTGGGTACATGGCGTTGGTTGGGGAGTGTGTAGAGTCCGAACCTTCTTTATTCGAGGAGGCAATGCATCAACCAATCCGGGTTGATGCAATGGTAGAGGAGTACGACTCTATCATTCAGAATAGTGTGTGGTATGTTGTCCCAAGACCTTAGGTGTTATAGACATTTTTGGGCACTGCAACCCCAATCATAAATGTCCATAAATTGAGGGCTCCTAAGTCGCTAAAAGTGTTGCTTCACTACCTAAAGGAACAAGGTCAACTGATTACATCATCTCCTAGAAGTTCTCCACAGAAAACTACTTAGCACTGGTCAAAACTAGACCATACATAATGCCCAGTGCAGAGGGAGGATCATAGAATCTTCCAGAAACTTCCCCTTTGACACTTGCCTCTCTGATTTCGCCCAGGGATGAGTAAGAGATCATCAATATCCAAGTGGAATCAAGAACTATCAGAGAGAGGACACTAATAAAAATCCCAGAAGCTGACTCACCCCCCTACAATCATCTATATATGGATCCCTCATCACAGAGATCCAGAGGCTGGAATCTTGTATCTTGTAGAGAAGTGCTGTCGGTTTTCTAGTGTAACATCGTATTGTTAGGTGATCTAAGCTTTACTTGAGGTGAAGAAGGGCTCTCTTGCTGGAGGATGATGCTGGGTCAGAACAATTGGTTGTAATCCTCTTGCTATTCTTGATATTAATAAAGCTATTCAATTTTTCCTCCACATTCTTGTATGTTTGATTATATATGCATTTGTGTGGTCAATACATATCTGGTCCTGTGTTGTTTATGACTATAGATCTTTGTTCTTCAATAGTATTATAGTAGCTCTAAGTGGACACTATTCCCAGTAACAAAATAGCGACTCTGCTAGGGAGCGAATAGATTATTTGCTGGTCTATTTTTGTTTGTTTTATAAACTTACAGATGGAGCCTGAAGTCAAGCCAGCTAGCCTTCGAACTGCATTTGTTATGCAAGTGCAAAGTAGATCAATGCTGCTTCAGTCTATCTCTGGGTTTTGTTTATAAATTGAACAATCAATCTGTAAATACTCTAATTTCCCTAGTGGTGGCTCTAGTAACCTCCTTAGATCAACCCCTGTGATTTATATTTACTGAACATCACTTACTCGATCTAAATCCCTGAATTGAACTACAAATTGTGATCAAAGACTGGATAAAAGTCTCGCACTGGTACCATCGCACCCTCTCTTCAAGGCAGTCTGTATGCATCACATGTCCCATGTGCAATAGGTGAGATGCATACTGGATTCCCTATGTGACAGGTGCGATGGTCAGGGAATGATAATTTCACCTTCAGACTTTGGTTTTTCTTCACTCTTTTCAGTTCTATTTAGGATTTTTGCTGTCTGTGGTCAGTATATCTCTGTGGAAACCCCCTTCTCTTCCATCATTCCACCTCCATTGTGCAAAGAACTGTAAATGTTTTTATGTATTTTGCGCCATTTTCAGTTCTCTTTTACAAAGAAGTAGCGTAATCAGATTGTTGTTTCTTGATCTGAAAGTGTTGCAAGTGTCGTTTTCAGTCATAGAAGAGAATCCTATTGTTCTTGATAGTCGATTATACTATTAATCTTGTATGTGTTTTGAATTAGTAGTTTTTCAAGTGTCAAAAACAATTTTCATTTCGAAATTGCAAAGTGTCGTCCTTATCTTCGCTTCGTTTTGAAAAGAAACTTGTTAGTATTGTCGCTTTGAAAAGATAGTTCAAATTTGCACTTAGCATTCTTCTTGTCATTCACACATTAAGAAGGCTAAAAACAAAATAAATGCATGTGCATTTTCATTTAGACTGCTTGGTTTGATTTAGGACAGTGCATTTAGTGTGTGCTCTGTGCTCTTTGTTGAAAGACCCTCAGTTCTCTTTCCTTAGTAGCTAGGATTTCATTGCAAAAGAAGATTAAACCGATTATTTAATTCATCTTAGACTGCATTTTAGGAAATGTATAACCATATCATCACCGCGGTGAACCTGAAAGGAAATTTTTTTAAACAAGATCAACTATA
This sequence comes from Pinus taeda, assembly GCA_000404065.3. Taxonomy (NCBI): domain Eukaryota; kingdom Viridiplantae; phylum Streptophyta; class Pinopsida; order Pinales; family Pinaceae; genus Pinus; species Pinus taeda. Next base: position 88,475 of record APFE031133742.1, read on the forward strand.
AAATAAATTCGATGAACTAAAAACACTTTGAACCTAACGCACAACATATTAGAAGTCTAGGCTAGAGACGTATTCTGGTGTCATAAAACCTAGTAACTGTTGTTTTCCATTTGTTTGGTTGGGTGAATCCTCCACTTGAGGAACGACAGTGCCAGTAACAGACTGTGCTCCCACGTACCATCAAGTATAATATGGAGACCACAATAGGATATATTCTTTAATCCTTTAGGAAGCCCGTGTCTTGCTGCACCATCAATTGGTTTTGAGCACAGCATCCGGGAAGAATTGACTGCCGTACTGTAAAGTAATTCAAGTTAGTTTACGATTCAGTTTGGGTAATCTTTTTATTTCCAGAGAAAGTCTCTTTCATTTCTTTCCGGGTCATCTGAGCACTTGTCTTGGTCATTAATCGGGGACTGAGTCATCTTTTTTTTTTTCTCGACTCTTAAAATTGAAACAAGTTGTGTCAAAGCGTCTAAAATTTATTTTAATCGGAATAACATCACAAGTTCCCTTATTGGTCTTTAGGTTGGGGAAAATGGAGTCTACCAACCAAGGATTCCCCCTTGGAGGAAATCCTAGTCCTTTCTCCTCTTGGGGAGATGTTGGTGCACCCCATATGGCCACATTGTCACTTCCAGGGTTGACAATTGGCTTACCTGTGTGGCTCTTCTCTACCTCTGTCGTTCAGAATACCATAATTCTTGAACAGTCGAGTCAACAACTAGATGATACTAGAGTTATCCCCCGACCTTCTACTTCATCCATTTCTCCCTCTCCTCCTCCCCCTTCACTTGATGAAGCTGGTAAAGCTAAGGATCAAGTAATTGAGAAGAAGAAGAAGTAGAAAGAGAAAAAAGAAAAGAAGAAGAAGGATCCAAAAGTGAAAGGGGGCAAACATGCGTCATCTAGCAAAAATCATCACATCGCACCGTCTAAACCTAAATCTCCATGTGTCATTTGCAAAGGAGATCACTATCATTGAGATTGTCCTTGCATCCCTCAGATCCTAAGGGACTGGTCTCCTCGTTTGCAAAATCTGGTGTCATCAACATCTGATGATCATGTTGAAAGTACACTATCACCTAGCGAAAGCGAAGTATCTGGACAGAAAAGGAATCGCAAATTTCCTTGTAAACTGTGTGAAGGTGATCACGTCGTCCACCGTTGTCCCTTCCTAGATGAAGCTAAAAGAGTTTTGGATGACCATCTTACTTCAATGCTACGGCTCCCTCCTGGATATAAGAAACTCTTGCCAAGTCCATCACTGGTTGAAAATCTGGCTGGCATGCCATTATGGTCAGCCAAAATGTCTATCATTGAAAATGAACCCTCTGAATCCAGACCAGACGAAATTCAAAAGGTTGAGGCGACAGTTGACCCGGTCTTGCCTTTAGAAGGTTCATCTCCAAATGATATTGTTATTGAAGAGAACGAGAACGACAGCGTTCAAATTCTTTTCATAAACACAGACTCCGACGAACTTGGGGTAGTCTACCCATTCCTTTACCGCAGGAAGGAATTTCGTCAGAGTCGTATCCGACCGTCTATTCGGTCCCACCTCCAAGCAACCTAGTCATTTCCTTCGATTGGAATCTACTAGGTAGACCCCGTTTACTAGCTAGTGTACCATTCTGAATCATTGTACAAGCTTACAGAATGGTCATGGCTGGTACCATCATAGATGAAGGGGCTTCTGTGAGTGTCCTTTCCTCAACTTCTTGGAAAGTGCTTGGTTCGCCATCGCTTCTGCCTGAAATGAGAAATCTAACAAGCTTTGACAAAGGAACCAGTCGACCATTAGGGATCCTTCCCAATGTGCCCATTACTTTGAGAAGGAAAACCATTCACATGAATGTGATGGTGGTCCAAGGACCCTTAGCTTATAATATACTCCTTGGGTGTGACTATATTTATTGCATGGGAGCCGTTGTCTCCTCACTCTTTAGAGTAATGTGTTTTCCGCATGAAGGCAGAGTGGTCAAGCTCATAGACCAGCTGTCATTCCCTGGTTCACACATAGAAAATAGTCAAATTCCATCCCTAAATGGTCTTTTCACGCAAGGAATGTCTCATCGATCTCCAGTCCGTCCACCTGATGAGCGCGAGTGATTCAAGAGGATATGACTGAAACCCAGGGGGCATGCACCCTGGCCTGCTTCGGCAGGGAAACTCTAGGTATAAAGTAGTTTCCGCGGAGAAAAATGACTGATCCGATACCCGTCCTTATAGGAAAAGGGAGTTAGACCAGAATAAGATTCCCTCGTCAAGGTTAGGAGGTTGGGATTTAGAACCACCCTGGTCTAGATGGACTAAGCCAGGAGGTGTTTCTATCTACAATGTGGATGGAAACTATCTTGCAAAAGCAAGAGCTTCTATATGGTAACCTGGAAATTTTTCATTATACCTGGAGGCATGCAAAACTTTTTGCATGCAAGCAAAGAGCGACCATTTATTTTTTAAATTTGTAGGTCCTCTAACCCTTTAAACTCGTAGGATTGGTTGTTTCCTAGCTTGCATAAAGAAAGGATCCAGGGCAAAGCTTTAAAAGGTGCAAGCTCCATAAAAAATGGCATCTGAGATGAGATATCCTTATTATATGACTGGTACGAGCAGTTTTAACGCAGAATTCAAGCTCGTTAAAAATTAAACATAAACAATGAGCAAATGTTTCCCCCAGAGTTTAAGTTCATTAAAAAATGAACCGATCCCCAGTAAATAACCATTGTGAATGCATTATCATAAGCTTTTGAGCCTTGGTCGTGTTCTCATCGTCACCTCCACTTTGTTTTAGCCGATCATATGCCTCCATTTGAGTGTTTACCCTTTTTGAGGAATGTTTGCAAAGAGTGATTCTGTTAGCCATCCTTGTGACACTGCCGTGGTTGGAAAATTCCAAACCTTACCTGGAATCAACTGCTACCCGAAATCATCACTCGTTCCTCGAAAAACGAGTCTCCTTTAAGCTCTTTTCAACTGACTTATGAAATATGAAAAGATTGCCGAGCGATTAGCCTCTCCGGCTCATTAAAGTTATCAGAAGTGCTATCCCTCCTCTAGATTTTAATCTTTTTGGACCTGAGGGATTATTACACAAAAAGATCGAGCGCTTGTCTTGTTCGGCTTGTTAAAACTATCGAAAATTCATCCCTTTCGTATTATTTTATGGTTTTTCGGACTTAAGGGATTATATGACGAAAAATAATAATTGGAGTTTCCTTTACGTCCCTTTCAGACTCTCTAAAATTGAAAAGGAACGAGTTATCTTTGTCGATAAACTCGTTAAAACCGAATAGCGACAAACTTGTCCAAATGGAAGAGAACGAGTTTCACTGTCGCTAGGCTCGTTAAAACATAGCGACAGGTTCGCCCGAAGGGTGAATTATAGAACAAGCATATGTTATCCTCCTCAAGCTTGAGAAAAATAAAGAGGTACTAGTCAGCAATGACTGGGGA
>APFE031133752.1:0-45610 GCA_000404065.3 Pinus taeda
TCCCCTCCTAATTCCATATATTCCATCTTGGAGAGTTCTCCAATACCATTTGCCGGCAATCCTCTTAACATCGTTCCAGACACATCCAACTGTACCAAGAACCGTTGATGTGCCACTTGGGGAGGCAATTCCCTCACATTGCTACAACCTTTAAGATCTAACTGTTTCAGGGTGCTAATATTTCCAAATGCTTCGTTGGAGATGGTCAAATTTGAGCAACCTCTCAGAAATAGGTATTGCAGTCCAGCAAGGTTCCCAAAAGAAGTTGGAAGCATCTGCAAACTGGAAGCATTTGTCAAATCTATTTTCTGGAGGTTTGCTAGATTTCGCAGTGAATCAGGAAGCGATATCATTTCTGTACAGTTTCTTAACACTAAGTGTTCCAAGGAATGCACATCACATAGTTCTTCCGGCAAAGTTTTGAATGCTGCATGCCTTATGTCAATCTCTACCAAGTTCTTCACCTGCATTATGGACTTGGGAAAGCGACAAAGCGGAGCGCAGATACACAGCTTTCGCAACTGGCGAGGCACCTGCAGTGTTTGTGTTTCAACTATCAGAAAAACGTCTATGATGATTTTCACTTAGAAAATGAAGTGGAACGCTCAAGGAAAAAATATAAACATACCTGAGATTCACGTTCCCACAATACTCTTAATTTATTTCCTTCCACTTCCAAAACTTTTAAATTCTCCATGGGTATCCAGGAAGGTAGGGAAGAGTGTGTACAAAGTTTATACAAACAAGCAAAATATTTGAAACAAAAGGAGACCTGTGTCTCGGAGTATATAAAAGAATTCCTCAAACTATCACTAAAATTACGACTTAAAAGAGTTGGAGTATCAAAGTGTAGAAAAGTATGTGAATGGAATGAAGTTCTATATTCCAGATGAGATAAGTACCCATTATTTCTAAAACATGGATTAAGCATATCAAATTGCTTTAAAGGTAGAGGAAAAAATGAATAGGAAGTCGCAGTGGAATTGCAGAGGAAATAATCTTAGAGGCAAAGGAAGAGTGAAGGCTGCAAGAGGACATTCTAGTAAAGCCAACGAACTTGAAGTGTATAGTAGTTAATGATGTACGCAATGCATGTATAAGTACTTTCGCGAAGACTCTGATGAATTCTCTAATGCATTTATTTATGCTACCTATGGAGATCATACATAAAATAGATGCCATCATCACCAAATTTTTGTGGGTTTCTCACATTAAGATGAGGAAATTTCACCTAGTTCATATGTCAATAATAGCTTGTACGATGGAGGAAGGAGGTTGGGGCATTTTGGATACAAAAAATTTTAATAGGGATTTTGTAATAACCCCAATTACATTTTCCTTCATATTGTAAATTAAAAAAGCTAAAGATGGGTTGAGTCAAAGGGACACTATTTCCAGGGTTATGAAGGATATGTTGTTTGGGATAGATGGCAGGTAAGGCGCTAGGAAATATGTGGCATTCAACTGATTGGAAAGAAAGAGATTACAAGGCTAACAAACACAAAATGGAAACAAGGAACTAGGTGGATCAATTTGATTGGCTTACAAGATTTGGGCTAGATTGGACACTAACTACCAGGAGGTTGAGTTTGAAGAATGGATAGTTTACTAAGTGGAGACGTCGATTTATGAGAGGAGGAGGGATGTTATTCTAGAGGTTAAGTTGGCATCACTTGGGGATTCAAGTGAATATTGATTCTTGTACCCACTTGGAGGCAACGCAGAGGAACCCTAGTTGTTAGGCATCATTTTTGGGATTTCTAGTCCAACTGGAAGCATCATTTTACCGCGGGAGCAGTCCTGATCTCCAGCCCTCGAATATGGCTTGTGGGTGACCATTGCATACGGAAACTGGTTGCAGTTGTCTATGGTTGGGAGGAGAACCATCATCCCTAATTCAATGGTTATTTTCATTGAGATAAGTGTTCCTCTCACGTTAGCTTACTCAATTATTCATACCTATTTAAAATATGGCTGTTGATCAATGTTAATGGAAGGTCCCAAACATGTTGTGTATATTTATGCATTGAACTATATGTATAGAAAATGCAAACTATATTCCATTTTTATATTCTAATAAATAATGAGTCGCATATATATGGGTTATTTGTCAAATATAGAAAAACGAGTTAAATTATTTGTGGAAGAGTGACTTGTGTTGATGTGAGTATTTTAAATATCATGTGTTGAAGTAAGAATGGTGCGTGGATCTATCCATATTAAGATGGAGTTAAAGACTAAAAAAATGAATCTCAACTCCTTAGAGCTCTATAAGGTGGGCTACTCACAACCTGTGATGGCATACATGCCATGAATAATGGAAAATACTAGAGGCCATACTCATTTATTGGTTTTCTTGTCTTCATATTTTGATATATTCATTATCTGTAGAGATTGAATTGGTTTAATTGATATATATATCCCTTAAGATGTAAGGAAGTCCAACAAATCGAATTACTCATTCTTAATAATGAACCCTGAGGATACCCGTATCCTTTGATTCTTATTTCATTGTTGTCTCACACCAAATCCCGATTGAGAACTATAAGTAAAGCTAGTAAACTGAATAATTCTTATTTAAAAGTAGAGGCTTACACCATATCATTAATATTTGTGCCATAAGCATTGGCGATGAACGTTATATTCACCTACATCCAAGTATTTCCAAAGTGCATTGTCCAAATGCTTAAAAACAATACATCAATAACAATGTGTGGTTTGTGAACGTGAAATTTTCAGCTTCCTATTTGTGTTGGACTATCACTAGTAGCTAGCTTGAGAAATATATAGTTTAAGGATAGGAGAGGAATATCTAATCTTTCTCCAAGAAATCAATGTATCACAACGACTACTTCTAACCTCAATTTAGCAATTAATCATGTATTATTCTACAGTTTCTACTAGGTTCTTTGTATTAGGAACAAATTCCCTCACTTGGAGAATTCCATTCTATAGTGCATCACATTATAGGGGAGCATAGTGTATTATCACACCATATGTGCCCATTAAGAAACAACGTTATGAAATGAATCATCACCATCACAAAAATTCGCATAATATATCAGTGTCAATTACAGACTACAGTCATTGCCACTACATAGCTGGTAGTAGGTTATAATGTACATGATGACTCAACTCACTACATCATAACTCCACATGCACACAGTGTCTATCCTTAGTGTCTCCAAGCTCCTTCCCCCAATTTAATTGTGTTTCCTGGCCCTTTGCATGCATGTTTCTTTGTAAGTGTGTGATGCTCTGATTTAGAAGTTAGAGTACTTTTGTAGGACATCCTTGGGATTTTCTTACTTTGATGAGCATTCTAATTCATTGTAAGCTTTCCATCATTGACAGAATGATGCATAATTTTCTTTAGAGAAGCATTGACCTAAGCCTTGAAACCAATGTTAAGGACTCATTCTTATATCAGGAGAATCCAAGACAATGAAAACCCACTATATAGAAATTGTTTTTTTTGCAGTCTTAGTCTACCATTAGGGGATGTAACCTTTATGTATTTCATTTGTTCCCAGACTGAGTCTCTCACTGTTAGGGAATGAAAATTGACTCATTACAAATCAACTTAGAGAGTTCTAATTTATATGGTTAGGGCGACTTATAGCCATCTCTACTTCATAAGTTGCAGTAGCTTGCTGGTCACTGTACATTGAAAGCCCACAAACACGTGATGCCTATCTTTAGATTTTCCAAGTCTCCCTTAAAGATAAGAAAACACAAATTTTTTTAGGGTACTTTCTTCTCCCTAGTTGTAATTTTACTGTTACTCATGCAACCCTTATGCCTCCCCAGAAGCATATATACACAAATTTAAGAGTTTGCATAAAAGGCATGTATTGACAAGATTCAAATTCTTACCTAATGAAAAGATTGATGTGCTTAGAATGAGCCATTTACTTCTTACGACATAAAGGCTTCTAGCCAATTTCCCCATTTGACATTGTAGTACTTAATTTCCACCAATGGGCAATTGATGGTTTATAAAACATATCAACTTTTAGAAAATTGTGATTTCTTAAGCTTTGAACTAGTAATATAACCAGTTCAACCTAGATGCAAGGGAATGATGGATGTCTACTACATACAATACATTAATATTGTTTTGAGAAGACAATTGTTTGTTCCTTGTTGCTTAGGATGGTTATAGACAATGAAAATCAAAAGAACTGTTTTTCTCATCCTCTAGTTGAAAGAAATTCAATGCCCTACTTTGGAACATCCAAATCCTTATGGTATTACATGGTTCAAAGAAGCAAGACACTCTACCTTTGTGTGACTCAAATGTTTTGTTACTTTTGTTGTTGATTCATTAATGGATTGTGTGGATTGTGACTCCACACTGATTGATTATTGTAACTTACTCCTTGGTAATCTTTTTTTTTTTAACTGTAACAGATATGGAATTTATTTATTTGAAGAGATTTTGGGTCTTTGCCGAAGCGACCCCTATTACAATGCAGAATTCTAACTGCTGCTGATTTTGATCTACTACATTTTCAGGGAATTTGAACAAAACTTTCATTATTTACAATTAGCAGTCCTTTCATGAGTGAGCTGCCTTTGTTCGCCATCTGATCAGCTTCACTATTTGACTTTCTAGGAATATGATAAAACTTGAACGTGTTGAAATATAGGAGAACTCTCTTCAATCTGTCCAAAATTTTGTTGAGGCTGACATTGCTAAACAGAGTCTCCAAGTTTAGATTTTTTATTATTATCTCTGAGTCTCCGAAAACTTGAAGGTCTTTGACTCCTTTGTCTCTTGTAATAAGGCATGCTTTGAGGAGCCCAAGGATCTTAGCTTGGTTGTTGGATTTCTGTCCTAATCCCCAGCTGAAGCAGTCTTTTGAAAACCCGTCCGGAGAGTAGATGACCCCCCCCGCGATGGCGGCACCGGGGTTACCTTTGGATGCCCCATCAAAGAATATTGTGGGTAAATTTTGAGACCGCCACCAAGATTGAAAAGTGTCATCATCGTCTCTTATGCGCCAATCCAGATTGACATTTTGAGGAGAGAGTAGATACTTACGCAGATAAGGCACTAATGGGCCTAGCCACCTCTTTTATTCGGGCAGTAGCAAAGGATCTTCTTTAAAATATTGTTGTTGGGATGCTTCCAGGAGAAAGGATTTAGCTTTTGCAGCTACTTGTAACGGTGAATGCCGCATCTCTTTGAAGATCAGCTGATTGCGGACCAACCAAAGCTGCCAACAAACATATTTGGGAAGCGCTCTCCAGATACTCCTTGGTAATCTTACAAGTATTCTAAGAACACATTTTATTATGGTTTTCAAAAGATTAATAAGATATATAAATATATATGACAACATATGGAAATTGACTTCTTTGGTTAGTTCAAATTCATCTACTAAATTGGAACTTTCAAGAAGAATCATTGTTAATTAGGTTAATTTGTATAATTCTATGGTTCTTTGTGGTTTGAAAAGTGAAAGAAGACAATGTCATCAATATTTTTATTGCTACGAAATCCCTTCTAGATCCACGTGTAGATTTTTTTGAAGAATCTAAGGGGATTCTACCCATGTGGGCATTTCATCATTCTATTTTGTTCCATGATCTACCCAATCAACTTCCTTATAATGCTATTGTTATTGGTAGTGAAAAAAATGAAAAGAAGATTAGGAAGTTACTTGAAGAAGGTAATATTTTCCCCAACTCTTCCCCTCATGTTTCTCCTGTGTTTATTATACCCGAGAACAAATAGGGTGAATGGTGGTTTTTTATAGACTACAAGGCACTGAATATAGTAATTGTGTTAACTATTTTTCTCTTTGCATGATAAAAAATCTACTAGATCAAAGTTGGGGGAATTGTTTCATTATAAAGATTGACTTGGCATTGGGCTATCTTTGGAGTCATGTTGGACCTCAAGACACCTGGAAGACTACTTTCAAACCTAAGTTAGGATTTTTAAGTGGCTGGTGATTTCTTTTGGCTTACCAAAACTTATTCTACTTTCTAGAGCATTATCATTGATGTTTTAGGACTCATTTGAGTACTTTGTGGAAATCTATCTAGTTGGCATTTTTATTTAAAACAAAACTTGGGAAGACCATATGCGACATGTACTGGTAATGTTGGATTTTTATTTGTTAAAAGATGTTGTAAGCTAAGATTAAGGAATTATTGTTTGACTAAAACTTGTATGTAGGCTTCATCATAAACGAGAATGAAGTTCATGCAAATCTGGGTAAAATTAAGGTGACCAATGATTGGCCATGTCCTAATACATTTGAATATTTGAAGAACTTCTTGGGTAGTAAAATTTTCTATAGGAAGTTAATGTACCATTTCTCTCATATACCCTGCCCTCTACATCAACTTACTAAGAAGAATAAATTTGCATGGGAACCATGATATGAAACTATATTTTAGAAGTCAGATGCTCTATAGTGCCAATTATGGTTGTTCTCTACTTGCAATTTTTTTTCTATGTAGAGACAAAAACTTCACATTATACAATAGGTGCATATCGTATGCAGGGAAGGCATCTTATAGCTTTTTGTTCATAGAATTGTGTCACTATATAGACTAAATCACAACACTATTGACAAAGATTTTTATGCATTTATCAATATTTGATAGAGAGATTTGTGTGGATGGTTTTCCGTTTGTGTTTGTAGGAAAGTTTGGGATGTTGACCAAACTTTCAACTCTGTGTACACCTAGGACTTAGTTAATTAAATATGGAAAATACATCTTATTAAGTAATGTGATTTCCTCTTTATCGTAGTATTGTCAAAGTATCATCACATTTTTGTAGCATCTCCATATTTGTATGATTAGCCACTCACAGTAGATGTCAAATGGTGTGCCTTGTTTGAATGTTATATTACGGAGATGGCTATGACAAGAGTAGTTTTAGGTTAAATAGATGCATAGTTACCAAGGCAACTAGCTTACTTAAGGCTGAAAAACTTATGTGAAGCTGGTATAAACCCTAACCTAACCCTAAAACATAAAATACGAATTGAATTTTGGTTTTAGGGAGAAATATAATTCCTACTATATGTTTTGGGCATATGATTTCAACCAAAGACCTACTTGTGAGGATGTAAGCAACTCAAGATTTGTTTATAGACAATGATATTCAAAAGAACCTTTTCTCTCATCCTCTAGTCGAAAAAAATTCAATTCCCTACTTTGGAACATCCATATCCTTATGGTATTGTATGGTTCAAAGAATAAAGACACTCTACCTTTGCGTGACTCAAATGTTTAGTTACTTTTATTATCGACTCACCAATGGATTGTGTGGATTGTGACCCCACACCAACTGATTATTATGACCTACTCCTTGGTAATCTTACTTGTATTCTAAGAACACATTTTATTATGGTTTAGAAAAGATCAATATGATATATAAAAAAGGATGACACCATATTGAAATTCACTTCTTTGGTTAGTTCAGATTTGTCTACTAAACTGGAACTTTCAGGAAGAACAATTATTAATCAATTTAATTTGTATAAGTATATGGTGCTTTGTGATTTGAAAAGTGAAAGTAGATAATGTCATCAATATTCCTAAAATACAAAATCCCTCCTAGATCCACATGTAGATGTTTTTAAAGAATAGTTGATTTCACATGTTGACCAATCAAGTGTCAAATACCCCATGAGCATAGTACATTTCAAAGTTTTCCATCATTTTCAGATCAGTCAGAATTTTCAGACTTCATTATTTTTATGCAGCATTTGGTCATCATGTTGTAAGCCAAATTTTGCATCCCTCTAAGGATGATGTAAAAAATTATCTTAGTATGATGAATATAAAGCCATGTAACACATCTAGGTAGCTTAAGATTTTTTGCTAGAGTGTTTTCTCTCTCGGGAGTTTCTTTCCTTAGCTAATTATTTGTGTTTGTTAACACTAAATAATTGGTTAATTTTTTCTCCCACACATCCCCCAAACCTAGAGTGAGGCTTGATGGTAAACTCTTAGGTGAGTCCTAGTGTATAGATTCAATGTAAAATGTCATACTAGATCTATAAAGTTTCACAGAATTTGGTTATGTCTAGAGGTTAAATTTTAATTGTTAAAATTCCTCTTATGAATGGATTTTTTATGTAATGTTTGATGTAAAGATGCAAAAAAGTGATATCTGTAGAAGTTGTAGGGGGTATGGGTACTTAAAATTATACCTCAACACCTCAAATTCTATCTAGACACATTTGAGTGTGGAAAAATATGTTTAAACCCCTCTAGAGTCATACTTTTTATTTTCCAACAAAAAATGGAAAAATAATTAGCCGGAAATTGTTGAGAAAAATAAAATTGTCTGCAAGTGAAAAAAAAATAAAAATAGTAGAGGACTTTCTCGAGAAAGAAATCAAGTAAAAATCTATGGAATCTCCACAAATCCAGCAAGTAAAAGTCCCACAAGAAATTTGTTGAATTAATTTCCAAGAAAAATCATTTTTTTAATGAGATGGTCCAAATTGGTTAAGTTGAATGAGAAATTTTCGAGGAGAAAATTTAGAAAAAATATTTTTTGGATTGAGATCAAATTTTTGGTCAATTGAACACCATCTTCAAGGGAAATTGAACTCCATTCTCAAGATCAGCGCGGGCAATCAAGGGATGAGATTAATTAGGCATGGATCAAGCCTTCAACTAGTCGTTTTCTTCTGGGATCAAGTAAGATTTGTACAATTCTTGGGCCTATTCGTTTTCACTTGGAGAGATATCTAATCTCTCATTTTTTCTATAAATTGAGCTCAAAACTCCCCATTATAACACAATCATAAATCGAACTCTTGGCTACTGAAGCTTTGCTACAATATTGTATCGGAAATTAGTTTCTGTGGGTCAGTTCATGTTGTCGTTCCTCTTGTATCTTCTATGGTAAATTATTTATGATTTCTTTTCTTAATGCTCTACTGGTTTTAAATTTGAATTATTGCTATTTCACTAGCGAGTTTGTGGATTTAATATTTGGACAGGTATCTTGCATTAGTCTTTGAGTTTAGAGAATCATTTTTTAAATTAATCGATCTAGTAGATATCTCTAGATATTTTGTTTCATTATGTTATCTAATTATTTATTATCTAACAATTTTAGCTCAAGTTTGTAGAGAACATTCTATTATTCAGATCTTAGGCATTAGGGGGTGCCTTTAGTTGGACTCGCTAACTTCCAAGATATAGAAGTGAAGAGCCTACTTCATTTTCTATCAAAGACTTATCTAACAAACTTTGGAAGGGTTTCTTGGCCATTTCTTGTGAAAAAATTAGTTATCTCATCTATTTCTCTTTACTAGTGTGTTATAACTTATTACTAAACAAATATCGCTATTTAAAGCTTGTATTTTAATACCCAAGAACAGAGTTGTACTCACACTCTTTGGGTAAATTAATTTGTAAATTTTGTAAATAATTTGTGAATTTTTACTAACCCTTATTGTGTATAAAGTTCATTTTTTTGTACATACTTAATTCTTATGTTGTAGATCTAAGCTTCTCTCTAGTGATCTATGCAGATCTTTAAGGAGATTTGTGGATTTAAAGATTTCAAAGTGATTTTGAAGGGGTCCTTTTGGAGGTTAATGGATAAATTGAATTACCTTTTTGAAAGCCCTCCAAACCTCTGTTCGTTGAACACAACCCTCATAAAGTTTTCTTGTAGATTTTCCTCTTGAAGAATCAGATGACTAAGGTTTCTAACTGAGCAAATTATTTTTTGGGAGTCATCTTCCTTTTCCTAGAAAATCAATTTTTTTTTGGGAAATCACTTCAATTTGAGAGGTTGTTTGCCCTTCTTGAATTAAGATTGAATCAATTTTGAACTATTTGCAAGAAATTTGAAATTTAAAAATTTTGAGGGGTTTACATCTTAAATGATGCAAGAGCATCTAACCATGCTTAATCAAAATATAAATTCAAAACTGTGAAAGGGGAAACATGGACAATCATTGTAAATCGGGGCTATTTCTGTTTAAATAGAGCTAAATTGATGGAATTGATAAGTCTCTGGAAGGCTTGATTAAATGTAATTATTTACCATGCATGCGTATAGAGAGATTTAGGGGTTCGATTAAGTGATTGTTGGAGAAACTCATGGATCTTAAATTATTCCTCCCTTTGTAATTTCCTATATAAGAGAGTTTGTGTTGTGTGAAAGAAATATAGAGTATGCAATGTAGCCGCAGGGAAATTTGTGACTCAAGCCATGAGGCCTTAGCTTATAATCGAGTTTTGTTTATAATTGAAATATGTGTGTTATTATACATCTAGGCGAAGTCTAGATTTTGTGTGTCTATGTATTGCTTACTTATATATTCTTTACTGTCAATTGGTAAATTGCGTGTGTGAGGGTAAGGGACGAAGTTCCTATGAACTTCGCCTTAAACAAGTATGGCAGAGATAAATTTGTGTTGTAATTCCACTGACAAGCGAACAAGAGATCTGTTAGATTTGAGAACTGATCAACGGAGGAGAGTTTCAATTGCAACTAGAGTCGATTGAATAGCGCAGCGGAAACCATCAGATCAGCTAGATCGGCGGATAATATCGATGGAAGAGGAATGGCGAATATTAGAACCACGTGTTAGTAGAATAGAAGAGTGGTCTTCGTAGGCGGTAAGCAATATCTCGCGCGTCCTAAAAGCTGTAAATGGTATTCTACAATTTCACATGATTAACCTTAGCGAGCGACATGTAGTACGAGAAAACTACTTTTCTCGCGCGCTCTCGATCTGATATCGGTCGTACAAGAATTCATGTGAGATTGCACGATAACCATTGGACCACGCGGGATTGATTGATGATGGAGATCGCCCAAGCTAGTTGGCGAGTGGGTGACGCGACAACCATTGGATTAGACGAGACAGATTGATGGTGGAGGTTTGGGGCGCACAAAATTCAAACGTTGAAATAACTACATCAGCTATGGGACACACAGTTTACGATGATTGGTCAAGTTTGTTGTGAATTCCGCTGATTGTAATGCTTCCGATGTATACGTGGGCCCATAACCCATAGGTCCAAGCGCGGATTTTGTAAATATGCAGCTTTGCTGCATCAAAGTGGTATCAGAGCATAAGAATATTCTACGTGCAAAAGAAGGAGGTACAGTTATGTTGTAGATTGGAAAGTTTGTGGTCTTTATATTTTCCTACAACTAGCGGCAAAATAAGGTGAGAAGATTGCAGCAGCGTAGAGCTAGGAGTGCTCAATTGGTTCCAGAAGAGAGAACTAGAGAGATGTCGAAAGACTAAGCTCAGAGGATGGAATCTTGGTGAGGTATCAGCTAGCAGGGAGGACTTGTTACTGCAAAGGTTTTGTTGCAGCTCACAGAAAGATCATAAAGGAAATTTCATAGAGGATGTGGGTAGAATTGCTAAGGGATGAAGAAGGCATATGACCAGGAGGTCATAAAATTTTTGTACCTCGGGAGTTTGATGCAGGAGCATCTGACCATGCTTAATCAAAATTTAAATTCAAAACTGTGAAAGGGGAAATGTGGACAATCATTGTAAATTAGGGAAAAATCTGTATAAACAGAGCTAAATTGATGGAATTGATAAGTCTTTGGAAGGCTTGATTAAATGTAATTATCCGCCATGCATGCTTATAGAGAGATTTAAGTGTTTGATTGAGCGATTGTGGGAGAAACTCATGGATCTTAAATGATTCCTCCCTTTGTAATTTCCTATATAAGAGAGTCTATGTTGTGTGAAATAGATATAGAGTATGCAATGTATCCGCAGGGCAATTTGTGACTTGGGACATGAGGCCTTAGCCTGTAATCAAGTTCTGTTTATAATTGAAATATGCATGTTATTATAAATCTAGGCGAAGTCTGGATTTTGTGTGTATGTGTATTGTTTATCTATATATTCTTTACTGTAAATTGGTAAATTGCATGTGCGAGTGTAAGGGACGAAGTTCCTATGAACTTCACCTTAAACAAGTATGGTAGAGATAAAATTGTGTTGTAATTCCACCGAAAAGCGAACGAGAGATCCGTTGGATTTGAGAACTGTTACAAACCCATTTGGGCACATCAATCCCATCATACAGATCAGTGTTTTAGGGCTCATCAAACCCTAATTTCAGTTGCTTCATGCCCTAAACAAGTCACCCCTTTGAATGCCTCCTTCCCAGATAGTTTCATGACTTGAAGACATCCAGAGATAGCCTCTAGAGGGAACATCGTAGGTAAGCCCTTGTAAGGGTGCATTGCATAGCAGTTGAGTCCATGCCAGGGTGCTCTGCAGAGAAATTAGGCTTCCTTCCACCTGTGCTAGGCGATATTGAGTGAAATTCACATAGGGTTTGGAGAATATTCTTATATTTTGGAGTAATCTAGAAGGTTCCCTCACTTATCAACTCCTCTAAGCTCGAAAATGGATGAGGAATGAATTAAGGTGCATCCTATCCTCTCATCCCTTCCTCCATGGAACTAATTCTAAGTATGGAAGGCCATTCAATGCCACCATTTATGACAAAACCTCCTTCATCTTCCTATAAATTGACCACTCATCTAAGTGATCATGAACTGGATTATGTTGAATTGTAAGGAGATTATGATGTTATGGGATTAAGCTTTGAAGCAGGTATTGTAATGCTACAAGTTTGTCATACTTTTGATGTGACGTCGATGGGATCCAAG
Organism: Pinus taeda; assembly: GCA_000404065.3. Lineage (NCBI taxonomy): Eukaryota > Viridiplantae > Streptophyta > Pinopsida > Pinales > Pinaceae > Pinus > Pinus taeda. The sequence continues at coordinate 12,656 of APFE031133752.1, forward strand.
CTGGAGGAGTGGCTCAATAAAGTGTTTGAACCTTTCTCCCATATGTTTGTATTGTTTCATAATGCTTATATGTGTGAATTGTATATGATTCATTTCACTTATATTCAATAGATCGTGTGCATTGATCGATTCTTTGTTTTTTGTTGTGTTTACAAGTACTTCTCAAGCATATTAAGTACGGGAAGAAGCGACAGGATCGATACAAGGGAGACGAGAGGAAATCAGAACTACAACTAGGTATTTTAATCCTCTCATATTATATATTGCTTATAGGAAAAGACTAAAACACTTTAAATTGTTGTTCTAGATACAACTACTTATCTAAGGAATTAGTGTTTATCCGTAGATACTAAATTCTCCAAAACAAATTGGAGACTTCGTTGGGGACAAATCCTATTTCCTAGTAGCTTATCCACCTCCAGGACATCCTTGCAGACCTTACTACTGTTCATAAATTGTAATTCAGCTCTTTGCATTGGAAATTTGGTCAAAACTATGTCAAATTGCCTCTTGAAATGGCTCACTATCACCAACGCAGCTTGTGAGGGACACAGTGCATTGCAGAGCACCCCTGGCTTAAGGACAGTGCTCTGAAGCACACTGTCCCCCATTCAGGGCTGCGCTGATCCTCCTAGGGTCAGTTTCCCACCTTTGGAAAGTGCTTTTGCCAAATTTTCTCTGTTTGTTTGTTTGTTGATTGATCAATGAATGTTATGTCTCAAAGAACAAGTTTCCATCTCCTGATCTAGCCCAACTTTGATTTGATTGATTAACGTTTCTTTAATGTTTTCTTTGTCATTATCAATCTATAGTCAAAGTTAAAATATAGTTGATTCATCTTCATTCGAAAGAAAGTGTCGTATAGTCTTCTCTTCCTTCGAATTAGAATTGTCGTAAAAGTCTTCATTCTTATGAAGATTGATCGATTGTATGTGCATATTTCCTTTTGTTCATATTCACATTAAGGAAATCGAAAGTGTAGGGAAATTGCATTAGATTGTGCTCTTTTCTCTTTGATCGAAATAAATCTGATTGTGCTATCCCTGTGTAGCTAGGATTTTCATCGTTAAATTGAATGGAAAGAATTCTTATCATAATAGTTGCATTCCTAGAAATTTCAGGATACATCACATGGTGAACTTGAAAGGCAAATTCCTAAGCAAGATCAACTTAAAATTAACATCAATTTACCTAATGGAACATTGTCATTAACGAGAACATTTAGTGGTTCTAAGCTAGAGATGTGTTTCAGCGTCGTAAAACAAAGCAACTGTCGCTAACTTGTTTGCAATACATCCCGAGTGTGATACCTCATTCCACGTACATGAGTATATCGTAACTCTTCCACATATCTTTGGGTATATAGGGCGGTGTTACAGTATGTAAAGTATATGGGAATGCTCTCACTATGCGGTTTTGCATTAGACAACGCTTATACCGATTGGGCCTGCATGTACCTTCGGATATATATGGGAGGACAACTCTAGGTTGATATCCATCCTTAGGTAACCAAGTCAGCCACCTTGTACACTGTGATACACCGAACACAACATTCAGGGAGATTGCCTGCCCGTACTTCTTGGTTCACCAAGGGGAATTCTGTAGTTCACAGTTGCTTGGTAAACCTTTTGCCTAGATTATCCATATTTTGTTTGTTATGTTACTTTGATTAAAGTAAAATTAATTGACCGTGGATAACATCCTCCACGCTCACTCCTTAGTTGATCTTAGGTTGAAACATATGGCGACAAATCTGGAGTTAACCGATCAAGGAATTCCTTTTGATGGGAATCCTAGTTGTTTTCCTCCTTTTGGAAATATTGGTGCTCCATATATGGCTACATTGTCCCTTCTGGGATTTACTATTGACTTGCTAGTATGGTTGTTGTCAACCTCCTTGGTTCAAAATGTCATGATTCTCTGCAATCGAGTACCCCTCTAACTAGAAAAAATCAACCTTCAGTTGATTCTAATTTTGACCCTTTGCCTTCTTCCTCGGTTGTTTCTTCCTCCCTAATTCCTCTTCACCTGGTGAAAGTATTGGTACTAGTAACCAGGTGGCTAAGAAGAAGAAGAAGAAGAAAATTCAGTAGAGGGGCAACCAAGTAACCATTTCTTTGAATGCAACATCTGATGAGAAATCGTCCCTCAATCCTCAAAAAGTTTGATGTCCATGCAAACTTTGTACGAGATACCAGCTTATTCGAAATTGTCCTGATATTCCTCAGATCTTAGAAGAATGGTCTTCTCGTTCACATCATCCTGTGTCATCAACTACTGGAGATCATGCTGGTGACACACCATCAACTATTGGTAGTAAAGTTCATGGAAAGAAGGGTAAAGTTAAGTTTCCCTGTAGGTTATGTGAAGGGAATCACCCCATTCACCTTTGTCCCTATCTAGATGAAGCCAAAAAAGTGTTGGATAACTGTGAGTCGGTCGTGCTTCACCGCAACAACTTCCATCTGGTTACGGGAGACTCTCCCTTAATCCTTCACTAGTTGATGAATTGACTAACTCAAATCAATCGTCGATCAAACCCACTCTCTCTGAAATTGAATCCTATGAGTCCATACTCGACCGAAATCAACAAGTCGAGGAAACAGTTGACCCGATTTCACCTTCAGTTAATCGTTCATTTGCTGAAGAGAGTGAATATGATACCACTTAGGTTCTTTTCATTTCTTCAGATTTCAATGAGCTTGGAGGCAACTCTCCTGATCCATCAAGACAGGAGGAAAATCCTCCCATTCGCGTAACTCAAGGGGGTGACTCTCCCATTCTTTCAGTACCCCCTCCAAGTAGTCTAGTCACTTCCTTTGATTGGAATCGAATAGCAGGATTTATTCTTCCTTCTTATGTTCCTTTCCAGATCATAGTACAGGTTTGTAATATGATTGTATCTGGCACTATTATAGATGAAGGTGCATCTGTGAGTATCCTTTCCTCAACTGCTTGGTAAGCACTCGGTTCACCGCCACTTATGCGTGTTACTCAGAATCTGTTGGCTTTTAACAGAGGAACCAGTCAACCATTAGGGATCCTTCCTCAACTACCTATTAATTTGGGAGGATAAATTGTTTATCTAAACGTGATAGTAGTCCCAAGCCCTTTATATTACAATTTACTTCTTGGGCGCAACTATGTTTATGACATGGGAGCTATTGTTTCAACACTCTTTCGAGCGATTTGTTTCCCACATGAAGGCAAAATTTCCACCATTGACAAACTTTCATTTCTCGGTCCAAATATGGCTTCCAGTCAACCATCTTCCCTAAATGGTCCTTCTGTACCAATGGTATCATCCCCGCCACGGGTTAATTATGTGGCAACCCATTCCATGCCTACATCAATGGACGATCAATTCCATGATGTTGTACATTATGTACTGGGGGCATTGGAACCATATCTCTCTTTCCAAAGAATTATTCTCCCATCAGATGAGAACCTCTTGGAAGTCATGACCTCCTATCATGGATCATGAAAAACAAAGGTCATATGAGGATAGTTCTTTTACTGTGTCAACCTCATTAAAAAAAAAGAAACAGGTCATATGAGGATAGTTCTTTTACTGAGTCAACCTCGTTCAAAAATGAAACAGGCCAATGAGGATAGCTCCTTGTCTTGTGTCAACCTCGTTAAAAAATGAAACCAAGGATCTGAAGATAGTTCTTTTACTGTGTCAACTTCATTAAAAAATGAAAGAGGTCCTTCAGGATAGTTCTTTTACTGTGTCAACCTCATTAAAAAATGAAACAGGTCCATGAGGATAGTTCTTTTATTATGTCAACCTCATTAAAAAAGTGAAACATCTCCCACGAGAATAGTTCCTTGTCTTGTGTCAAGCTCGTTAAAAAATGAAACAAGGAGTATAAGAATAGTTCCTTGTCTTGTGTCAAGCTCATTAAAAAAATTAAACAAGGTCCCCTGGAGCAAAGTTCCAAGTCGAGTCTTTGATTAGATCTCGTAAAATCCTAGTCGAGTCTTTCACTTGATCTCGTAAAAGAACCTTCATTCCATCGACCTGATATCCATGAGTAGTCTAAATAGGTGAATGTAATGAAGCTTGGGTCATGCACTTAGTGGTAAAGTTAAGTTCCCCTGTAGGTTATGTGAAGGGAATCACCCCGTTCACCTTTGTCCCTATATGGACGAAGCCAAAAAGGTGTAGGATAATCGTCTTGCTTCACCGCAACGACTTCCATCTGGTTACAGAGACTCTCCCTTTCATCATGATGGGGGAATGTAAACCAATCTCAAGCCCAATATCAAGCATAGTTCTTCATTTCAAGCTTGTGTAAAAATGAAACTGAATCCAAGCATAGTTTCTCGTTTCAAGCTTGTCTAAAAATGAAATTGAATCCAAGCATAGTTTTTTGTTTCAAGCTTGTGTAAACATGAAACTGGATCCAAGCATAGTTCCCTATGGTTCAAGCTTGTCTAAAAATGAACCCATTTCTATTTTAACCCTCGTGATTGCCATTCTATCAGCCTCTTATGTAGATGAGCCTTGGTTTTTCTCCCTCCATCGTCACTATCTGCTTGGCCGATCATACGCTTTCACTTGGTTATTTTACCTTTTCTGAGGAACAGTTGCAATGGGTGGTCTTATTACCCAGCCTCTTCACATAAAGCATCATGTTTTGAAGTTCCAACATCACCGAAACCAGTTTCTACCTTAGACACCACTTGTTCCTCAAAGTGGAGTCCTCTTTAAGCTCTTTTCAGACTCTCCAAACATGAAAAGATTGCCAAGTGCTTGTCCTTTCCAGCTTGTTAACGAATTGGAAATGACATCTCTCTTGTATTATTTTACGCTTTTTTGGGCTTGAGAGATTAATTTACCAAAAATAACTTGTGGATTTTTCTTTTTGTCCCTTTTCAAACTCTCTAAACATGAAAAGGACCAAGTTATCTTTGTCTTTAAACTCGTTAAAATATTAAATAGCGACAAACTTGTCCATTTAGAAAAGATTGAGTTTCACCTTCGCTAGACTCATTAAAACATTAAATAGAGATGAATTTGCTTGAAGGGTGAAATTATACAAGCATATGTTATCCTCTTCAAGCTTGATAAAAATAAAGAGGTATTGGTCAACAATGACTGGGGAAAATGGGAATTTAGGGGAAAACCACTTTATGGTAGCAGGTCGCTCTTGAACATGACACTTTCACTCTGTCACCGTGACTATTTGCATTGGGTTATTAGCTTGATGGTTATCACATCGTTGGTCTATCATACCATCCATCACTTTGTTTTGGGTCAATGCTACCATTTCATTTTAGTGTCACCGCTATGTTCAAGAGAAGTCATTCAAACAAAATTCATCCTTTGCAATAGCATAAACCTTCATTTTCATGACCGCCATTCCGGAACTTTGTATCGTCAGTCAAATTCCATCTCCAAAATCACTACACTCATTTCATGTCATTAATGTGGGCTACATCAAGGCCCTCTTGTGACGAGTCGCTTCTTGTTGACATCAGCACATTATCCAAGAAGTTGACTTAGAAACACCCTTTTAGTACCTTGAGGCTTGCATACATCAATGGAAGGTTCCTCGCTTCCGGCGATACGTTGACATCAATAACCTTTGATCGAAAGACTTTGTATGGTGTTCGATATCAAATCATCCATTCACACCATGCAGAATGTATTATAGTACCTTGAGGATCATTATCATTATCGAATGTTTCTCTTGCGTCTGTTAACTGCTTACATCATTGGCTGGTAATTAAACGGTGTCTTCCCATGTTTGACTTCAGATCATATATTCACATGGTTAGACTCGTACTTAAGTGAATGATTGAACGAGATAGAAGACCCCAGATCTAGTTTCATCCATTTGGGTTGTGATTTTAGGAGTACTAAATCATATGTACAATGGCTTTACATTGATGGTCATTCCATTCATGGGTCTATATCTGTAGATGACAGTTTATGTACATGTAATAAAATTTTATGAGCTGAGCATGGGTATGCCTTCCCTCAGCGGTTCATGCAAAAATCAAAATATCATGATATATGTGTTGTAATTGATGCAGGTCACCTTCCACTTCAATACCTCCTCATCACATCGTAAAGCATTTCATTCGACATTGGCATTTTTCAGACTTCATGCTTTAGGGGGGCAACTGTTTCAGATCCATTTGGGAACATCAATCCCATCATCTAGATCAATGTTTTAGGGCTCATCAAACCCTAATTTCAGTTGCTTCATGCCCTAAACAAGTCACCCCTTTGAATGCCTCCTTCCCAGACAGTTTCATGACTTGAAGACATCCATAGATAGCCTCTAGAGGGACCAACGCATGTAAGCCCTTGTAAGGGTGCGTTGCAGAGCAGTTGAGTCCATGCTAGGGTGCTCTGCATAGCACTTAGGCTTCCTTCCACCTGCGTTGGGCGACATTGAGTGAAATTCACATAGGGTTTGGGGAATATTCTTATCTTTTGGAGTCATGTAGAAGGTTCCCTCACTTATCAACTCCTATGAGCTCAAAAATGGATGAGGAATGAGTTAAGGTGCATCCTATCATCTCATCCCTTCCTCCATGGAACTAATTCTAAGTATGGAAGGCCATTCAATACCACCATTTATGACAAAACCTCCTTCATCTTCCTATAAATTGACCACTCATATAAGTGATCCTTCAATTTACACACTTCTCAATAGACAAATATTATCCTTCTCAAATCCTATTGGTATCTGACTTACCTGTAATCTGAACATCTAAAACATCAGATGACTGAGATAATTGTCTGTGCAAAGGGAATTTCAGTTTAGGATAGTTAAGCAGACTAAAGTTCCACCTTCTATGTTCTAGACCTGGCAGCTCCTCTATCTCACAGAAATAAAAAAGGATTACGGATTTAAGCTTTGCAAGCTGTCCCAACCCTTCTATTGTCTCGATCTTTCCACATTCTTTAACAGACAATTATTCCAATGATACTAAGGCTTGAGCACCTGAGATCTCCTCTATGTTTTCACACCCACTAAAGCGGAGAGTTTTAAGTTTTGGCAGACCACAGAGCCTTCCAATTTTCCTCAATTCCTTACAATTATATAACAAAAGGTATTGAAGGTTAGGGCACACACCTTGAAGGTTTGGACAAATACCTCCATGAAACACGCATTTGTCTAATGTATTCAACTATATTTCTGTTTCTCCTTCAACCCTTCTAAATGGAGCTTGCTTAGTGGACACCCGATTACCTCTAAAATTACGAGAATGTTCATCTTTTGAGGTAAGTATTCTCTCCCACATTTGATTATGTTTAAGTTTTTCAAGCGAGTCAACAGTCCAAAGGAATCAGGCAAGCATTTCAACCCTGGGCAATCCTCTATCTTAAAATCTACCAATTGAGTTAACAATCCAAAGGAATCGGGTAAGCATTTCAACCCTGGGAAATTCTGTATGCTCAAATATTCCAACCGAGTCAACAATGCAAAGCATTCAGGCAAGCATTTCAGTTCCGGGCAATCTGAAAGCCAGAAAGTCTTCAAGCTCCTGAGTTAAACAAGCAAAGGTGGCAGCATTTCCAACAAGCGATCCCCTCCTAATTCCATATATTCCATCTTGGAGAGTTCTCCAATACCATTTGCTGGCAATCCTCTTAACATCATTCCAGACACATCCAATTGTACCAAGAACCGTTGATGTGTCACTTGGGGAGGCAATTCCCTCACATTGGTACAATCTTTAAGATCTAAATTTTTCAGGGTACTAATATTTCCAAATGCTTCGTTGAAGATGGTCAAATTTGAGAAACCTCTCAGAAATAGGGATTGCAATCTAGCAAGGTTCCCAAAAGAACTTGGAAGCATCTGCAAATTGGAAGAATTTGTCAAATCTATTCCCTAGAGGTTTGCTAGATTTTCCAGTGAATCAGGAAGCGAGATCATTTCTGTACAGTTTCTTAACACTAAGTGTTCCAAGGAATGTACATCACATAGTTCTTCCTGAAAAGTTTTCAATGATGCATGCCATATGTCAATCTCTACCAAGTTCTTCAGCTGCATTATGGATTTGGGAAAGTGACAAAGGGGAGCGCAGATGTGCAACTTTCGTAACTGGCTATGCACCTGCAGTGTTTGTGTTTCAACTATCAAAAAAACACCTATGATGATTTTCACTTAGAAAATGAAGTTGAACACTGAAGGAAAACAAAATAAACATACCTGAGATTCACGTTCCCACAATAATCTTAATTTATTTCCTTCCATTTCCAAAACTTTTAAATTCTCCATGGGTATCCAGAAAGGTCGGGAAGAGTGTGTACACTTATACCAGCGGATCCACTTGAGTTGTGGTACTCGGGCCCTCCTTAGTATCCATTCCAAATAATCACCTTCAGCCGAGAAAAGTTGCAAATTCAAAATGCCACAAAAACAAAAATTATCTAAAAGACACCTCAGCTAGTTCCTAAACAACTCAAGACACCATCTTCTGTACCATGAAAACTCACTCATCAGCAAGTGAGTATTGTCTTCATTGAAATTGAGGGGACCATCCATCATAATTCCACGAACTTCGATGTTTCCCTGTTCATTCATGAAAATTATACAAAGGTTTTTCTTTCTTTCTCAACAAACAAATTAGAAACTTAGGTATTAATCTTCAAAAGTTTGAATAATTGCAACACTTACACATGAGGATCACTCCAATAAATCATCGATGTTGTTGGGCGTCTGATGCCAAAAACGTCGAGTAGTCACTTCCTCCGCAATATGTCTTCTCATATCTCTGATTTGATCATGTATTTTTACCTTATTTTCACCATCAAGTTCCAAGAGACACTTATTCTTTAGATTTAGAAGCTGCCCAACTGAACCACATATTTTTATTACAGTATCTATGTCTTTTCCAGTGAAGAAGCAAGCAATATATAAGAATATTTCTTGATCCTTTGAACTGAGAGAGTCATAACTGATTTTAAGTCGCTCATATATCTCAGTAGTAGGTAATATGTGGTTTAGTAGATTTAATGTGTCTTGCCAGTAACATTTGTCATATTCACCAAAGAGAAGTCCATTGAACACCTTCAATGATAGTGGTAATCCATCACAAGCTATCAAAAAACCATCTGCCAAATCTGCAACTTCTGGTAGAGGATTTGGCTGATTGAAGGCATGAGAGTAGAAGAGCTTTTTGGAGTGTAGTAAATCCAGCCCCTTTAGCTCGTAGACTAATGTCTCTGTGATTTTTTCTATTTTGAAAATTTTCTTGTCATGAGAGGTGATCAAAATCAAGCTATTGGAGCTAAGAATATCTTTAATTGGGAAAAATAGTTGCAGCTATCAAGCATCATCTACATCATCTAAAATTATAAGAAAGTTATAAGAGGGGGATAGATGCTTTAAAAGCTTCTCTATACCTTCATCAATGTTGTATATTGGCATGTCCAATCTAGTCAAGTCCTTCAGTAGTTTCCTCTGCAAAGAATATAGAGAGCCATTGGCTGTGTTTTCTCTGACATCGTATAAAAAGCACGATCGACTGTAATGCCATCTCCTCTAGCTGAAGTATTGTTTGGCCAGTGTTGTCTTTCCCATACCGCCTTGACCCACAATCCCCACAATGTTTCCCTTCTGCTGCTGCAGAACTTTGGTTTCAAATTCCTTTATCTTTTCCTCCAAACCTGTTGGATGTTCGGCCACAAATTTCAATGGTGTTTTGTCAACATTATTCAACACGTGCAACATGATCGCTTCCAACAGTTCTCCCTCGTCCTTGAATATCATAGAATAAAACCACTGGTAAAAGGAACTGATACAAAATGTCGCATGCCTACCAATCCAACAAATTAAAACCTAGATCAGAGAAGAACGAAAGAGGGAGGGAGGTCAGTTTGAGATTCTTACCCATTAAACTGCTTTAACTCGAAACCAGTAATGTTTGCAACAATGGAGAGAGCTTCTCTCCACTTCTGAATAGTCTATGAATCGTTTCATTTTTTCTCTTCATGCTTGCGCAAGGCTTCAACATACCTTCCATCTTTCCCCATCCTGCAAAGCTCCCAAGGCTCCACGCTGTAAAATGTTAGAAAAAATTTACGAGGGCAAAGGAGCTCAGAAATCAATTGTGGCAAAGTCAACTGGCTCAAAAATAGGTTGCGGCCAGGATATCGCAATCACACGGGAACTTAATTAAAACAAAAAGCAAAACAGAGTAAAACAAAAGAGGGTTGTAGTAAATTTACTTGTGTAAAATTAATACCATAACGCAACTAGCCACACTTTATATTATATGTCAAAACATAAGGAAATACATTCACGTGATAAATGGAGGTTGCAGCTCCAAGTGAAAAACACAACAAACTTATTGCGATTTACGCGTCACTGAGGTTGCATAGTAAAATTCTGTAAAACTCCATAAAACTGGTTTTCACGCGCCCACCAATATTTCATCCACGATTTTATCCTCACTACCTCATAGAATCTCCCTCTCTAACTTTCCCAACATGCCCAACATTACAAATGATATTTTCATCCATATTTATCTCAACATACAAATTTGACATTAATACATGACAGAGAAAATAATTAATATGCAACATGGGTGATTTTACATAGTAATTGGTTTTCTGAACTTGCAGGAGTTGTGGAGTGTGGGCAACAATTGAGTAGTGAATTCTTGCCCATACTTATTTACTAAACTTCATTAAATGCCTTAACTCCTCTGTTGTGTTGTGGAATGTTCAGGGTTGTACTTCTGCTCTGACTTCAGTCCTTTCGCCTACAAACAAAATCGCAACCATGCAGTAGGTGACCGGGCAAGCATGGTGTTTGTCAATTTGTTTAAGGTGGTGGTTGGGATTAATATTTCCAACACTCCCCCTTAGTCACAGTTTCCACCATTGACAATTCCCAAACAATCTCTGAAATAAACAAAACTTTTACGTGCTAGTGGCTTTGTGAAAATATCAGCATATTGTTCCTCTGACCTACAGTGTTGCAACACAATTTCATCATTGTTAATCAAATCTTTGATAAAATGATATTTGGCATCAATATGCTTGGTCCTCTTGTGAAACATAGAATTCTTTGGCAATGCAATTGTTGATGTGTTGTCGCAGAAAATAGTTGTCGTTCCCTTTTGGTCATGGCGAAGATCCCTCAACACCCTTCTCATCCAAACTGTCTGACTCACTGTTGTTGTTTCGGTGACATATTCAGCTTCTACTGTTGACAGTGACACTATTGGCTGCTTATTGGAGGCCCATGAAATGGCTCCAGAACCCGAATGAAAAACATATCCTGAAGTGTTCTTTTTGTCATCTTCACTTCCTGCCCAATCACTGTCAGTGTAACCAACCGGCCTGAAATCATCTGTTGTGATTTACAAAACACCATACTATTTTGTCCCATTGACATGCCTTAGAATCATTTTCACTATTTTCCAATGTGTTTGGGTGTCTCCATAAACCTCAACACCAAACTCACTGCATACATTATATTCGCCTAGTAGTGGTTAAATACATCAAGCTACCTATCATACTTTTGTATAATGTCGGATTGACATTACTACTGCAATATTATTTGCTCAAATTCAACCCCATGAGAGTTGGATTTGGTGTGGGCTTGCTATTCTACATATTAAACCTCTCCAAAATGTCTGCTACATACTTTGCTTGAGAAATAAAAATGCCATTTTCTGTTTGCTTCACATCGCTCTCTTTGATGTAGAGAGTAGGCTCACCATCACATTTGTTGAAACCATTGTCCAACAAGTAGGCATCTATCCCGTTGTACCATGCACGTGGTGCTTTCTTCCGCCCATAAAGAGCTTTCCTCAACCGATACACTTTATTTTCTTGGACTTCTACCTCATAACCAGGCGGTTGCACAACATACACTTCCTCTTTCAGCACTCCATTCAAGAACGTTGAATTTACGTCCATTTGATACACTTTCCATTTATGTTGTATGGTAATCGCCACAACTATACGCACTGTCTCCATCCTCATGACTGGCGCAAACATCTCTTAATAATCTCTTCCATGCTGCTGCTTGTATCCTTTGAGGACTAGCCTTGCTTTGTGCCTTTAAATCTTTCCCTCCATGTTGCTTTTGGTCTTGTAGACCCACTTCACTCCAATGACTTCTTTTCCTTGTGGAAGGTTCACTAACTCCCATGTGTCATTATTTTCTATTGCTCTTATTTCTTCTTCCATTGCTGCAAACCATTTTTCTTCTTTGACTTCATCTTCAAAGTGGACTGGGTCATCTACATGACAAAACAAAGAAACTAATGAATTCATACTAGTGCTGCTATCAACCTCATCTTGCTCATAAATTTCATTTAAATTTCTGAATATTGGTCTTCTTGTGCTTGCTGAAGATGGGTTTGACATGTCACTTGGTGTTGCGCTTTGTGGCATGCTTGGAGAAGCACTTGTTTTACTGCGCGACGTTGTCCTATTATTTGTTGATGGTGTTCCTTGCTGCCTACTTTGTTGCACTTGAATAGGAGTAGAGGGAGTCATTGTTGAGGAATTATTTGTTGCTGTCAATTCCTCTTTGTCCTCATGTGGTATCCATGCTTTCACATTGATTGTCTTCTCTACACTTTCATCCCATGCTTCCTCTTCTATGAACTACACATATTTGTTGATTATGGCCTTCTTGGTTAATGGATTGTAGAGTTTGTATGCCTTGGATTCATCATTGTATCCAACAAATATAAATTTCTCCCCCTTATTGTCCAATTTCTTCCTCAACTCGTCTGGTACATGTGCATATGCCACACATCCAAAGACTCTCATGTGAGTGACACTATGCTTTCTTCCACTCCATGCCTCTTCAGGAACTACGTTCTAGACGCTTTTGGTTGGACATCTATTCAAGATATATGTTGCACATGCGACAACTTCAGTGCAATAATCATTTGGCAAATTTTTTGCCTTCAGCATACTCCCTGCCATTTCCATAATGGTCCTATTCTTCCTTTCTGCCACACCATTTTTCTGAGGTGTGTAGCTTGTTGTAAATTGCTTGTGAATTCCATGCTCCCTACAAAATCTAAGGAAATCATTTGAGATGTATTCACCACCTCTGTCAGTCCTGAGGACTTTGGTGTAGTGTCCACTTTGCTTCTCAACATGAGCCTTGTATTGGCGAAAGCGCTCAAACACTTCACTTTCTATTTTAGGAGATATACCCATGTCTTCCTTGTGTAGTCATCTATGAAGGTCAATAAATAGTGGCTGCCACCAATTGATGGTGTCTGCATTGGTCCACATAAATCTGAATGGACAATCTCCAAAGGTGCCTTTGCCCTTACTGAATTTCCTGTTGGAAATGTCTCTCTATGTTGCTTGCCCAAGATGCACCCTTCACATAGGCTGTTCAGTTAATTTATGAGTGGCAAACCCTTCACCATGCCTTTCCTATGCAGCAAATTCAAACCTCCAAAGTTGAGATGTCCAAATCTCAAATGCCATAACCAATTTTCATCTTTGACCTTTGCTTGATAGTTCACTTGTGTGACAGCTGCATCTTTTCTTCCATCCTCTTGGGAGTTCATTAATAGTTGTGCTTGTGCACCTTCTTCCTTCAAATCTAATCTTATATTTAGGGGAAACATTCTATTGTTTGTCATCTAAACCTTTGCAATCAACTATCTGCTTGGAGGCCTATCCAAAATTGTGCACACGTCATTTTTGAAGAAGACATTGTATCCCTTTTGTATGAGTTGTCCAATGCTTATGAGATTATGCTTCAGACCAGGGACAAGGTAAACATTTGAGATGTACTTCTTCTCCCCCTTCTTTGTTAGGATATTAACTGTTCCTTTTCCCATGAAAGAGACTTTGCTATCAATCCCTAATGTCACTTCAGATTTCACACTTTCATCTAGATTGGAAAACATTTCTATGTTCCTTGACATGTGGTTGTTACACCCTGAATATAGATACCATATATCACTTTGTTTTTCTTGTGCTACATTACAAGCTAAAAACATGCTTTCATGGTTCTGATTTTCTTTTGTGAAATTTGCACTTGGTTTGTTACTGATGTCATATTGCTTCTTTCTACATTCATTTGCATAATGACCATACTTCTTACAGTAATGACATTGGACTTGAGATTTATCATACCTCTAGCCTTGTGCTTGATTTTTTCTTGGGCCTTGAATTGGATTTGATTGCAGCCTCTTCCACTTGAGCTTGAAGGGCTACTTCTTCCACCTCTGTGTGGGCTTCTTCCTCTTCCTCTAACATATGATCTTCCTCTGCCTCGACCTTGACCAAAGGAAACTTGTGTCTTGAAGGCCTGCTCCAATGAGGAGCTTGTTGATTTATTCAGTGTATGTTCACGAGAAATTAGTGATTCATGAAGCTCATCCACTGAGAACTGTGAGAGATTATTTGTCTCTTCTATAGCCACAACAATGGCATTAAACCTTGCTAGCAAACTTCTCAAAACTTTCTCAACTATTCTCCTTTCTTAAGTGTCTCACCATGAGACCTAGTTTGAGTAACCAACCCAATTACATGTGTAAAAAATGAGTCTACATTCTCAGACTCTTTCATACAAAGTGTTTCAATATCTCTTCTTAACATTTGCAGTTTTGTTGTCTTGACTTTTTCCATGCCTTGGTAAGTTAGCTGGAGGGTGTCCCATGCTTTCTTGGACTTCGTTGTTGCTACAACCCTTGGGAAAATACTTTCATGGACTGCTTGGAAAATATAGAACGGAGCTTTTGAATCATTCTTCCTGTTGTCCCTTAACAAATCTCTTTTTGCTTGAGATAAGGCATTTTATGTCGTTGCAGCTGCTGGTTCTTGAAAACCATTCTCCACCAAATCCCAATTGTCTTGAGAAGAAAACAGGGCTTTCATTGTAATAGCCCAATAATCATAATTAATTCCATTAAACTGAGGTATCTGAAGATTAATCAAACTTGTGCTTGATGTTGTCATTTCTGAGTGAAAAAAAAAAAATCTACTTGTTGGTAAATTCGTTCCAAAGGAAAAAAAACAATCTTCCCTCAAAACAATTGTATTTTTTTGTTTCACTAACAATATTTAACATGCTCCAAGTGTTAAAAAAACACAACAAACTTAATGCGATTTACGCATCACTGGGGTTGCAGAGTAAACCTCTGTAAAACTCCCTAAAACTGGTTTTCACGCGGTCACCAATATTTCCTCCACGATTTTCTCCTCACAGACTCTCTCTCTCTCTACTTGCCCAACATACCCAACATTACAAATGAAATTTTCATCCATATTTATCTTAACATACAAATTTGACATTAACACATGACATAGAAAATAATTAATGCGCAGCATGGGAGATTTTGGTTTTCTGAACTAGCATGGGTGGTTTTACATAGTAATTGGTTTTTTGAACTTGCAGGTGTTGTGGAGTGTGGGCAACAGTTGCGGAGTGAATGCTTGCCCATACTTATTTACTAAAATTCATTAAATGCCTTAACTCCTCTACTGTGTTGCAAAATGGTCAGGGTTGTACTTATGCTCTCACTTCAGTCCTTTCGCCTGCAAACAATTGTGGAATGGTCAGGGTTGTACTTCTGCTCTAACTTCAGTCCTTTATCCTGCAAACAAAATCGCAATCATGCAGTAGTTGACTAGGAAAGCATGGTATTTATCAATTTGTTTAAAGCGGTGGTTGGGATTAATATTTCCAACATAAAACACAAGAAAAATAGTGGCCCCGACCTTATCATGTTGATGAGCTCATCCAAACACCACTGAGAGTTCACATAAGTGGGGATCGTGCAGTGGTCTGGGCAAGCATGGTATTTGTTAGTTTGTTTAAAGTTGTTGATTCGCTCATCTGGACACCACTGAGAGTTAGCATAAGTGGGGGAAAATGGCTATGTGAATAGCGACACTTTGAATTGCGGCTTCTATTTGAGAGGGAAAGGTGCACCCCTCTTCCATTTATGGTTTGTCCAAAAACACTAGCAATCCAATTGATGTAAGACGTTTGTAGAGATGACTGGTGAATGTCTTTTTAACATCGGAACCTCTGTGATTGATGAATACGTCATAAGAGATCGATGGAGAAAAAGAAGAAAGAGCGCTATCATTGTGTTAAGGAGCTGTTTGTGCCATTTGAAAGACAATTGGGATAAATGTATAGACAAACTAATGAATGGATAAAATGGCAGACATAAAATAGTAAGTAGATGACTAAAGCAGGTAGATAGATCACGGAGCTTACCAAGCTTCAAATTGGCGAGAAGTATCAACGAACTTAATTAGATGATTGAAGCGGAAGAAGGTGCATTAAAATGCCGAGACGCCTTGTAAATTTTGTGGAAATTACGCTTCTTCTCAGACAGGCCTGGAATTTGACATCCCATAGTAAGTATTTCATATTTTAAGACGTATTTGACAGTTGCCATAAATTTTTACCCGTCAAATTTGGCGTGCTTCATAATTTAGGATTTGTCCTGCCAAAATTTATAGTAACCGTCTTTAAGTTAAAAACACCAAATTCAGACTAAGCCCAGGGTCATAACAGAAATGCATACAATACCTCTGGCTCACATGGCAATGGACCCTGGCACACTTTCATAGATTTGAATCATAGTAAAAATTATCTGACTATAGTTCTTTCGTAGATTTGAACTTTATGAAGGGAGATCTCCCCCTAGGCAACAAAGAACAACTACATTGTAATCTAGGTGTTACATTCAAGGAACCGACCAACCAGTCTATGTCAAGAATGTGAATTCAGCCATAAAACTGTAAGCTAGTACATGATTGAAAAATACTAAAAATATACATGCATTTTTTGGTGTGTATAGAAGGGGTGGTGTTCTTGTTTTTGTTCCTTAGGCTTCCCTCAATCGTTCCATAGTCTCCCTCTTGTTTAATTCCGCCATCTTCCAACATCGACGAAGAAGTGCGATCGAAAAATAAAAGCAGTTGACGAACAACTGGTGATGTGAAGGGCAGTTGCAGTGTTTAATTCGACAACATCTTTGCTGAGGATTATCAAAAGTCACACCAAATCGGAAATAATGGTAGGGCTCAATGCTGTGAAAAGGTTGGGCTCAAGAAGGGCCCTGGACGCTCGAAGAAAATCAGAAGCTTGTTACTTACATACTGTAGCAAAACCATGGACGTTGGAGGGCTTTGCAGTAGAAAGTTGGGTGTTGAGATCAGAAAGAGCTGGAGATTGCATTGGGCTAACTATCTAAGACCAAATATCAAGGGGAAAAATTCAGCGTGCAGGAAGAGAAGACTATTATTCAACTTCATGCTCTACTGGGAAATAGGTGGTCTGCGATTGCTACTCACCTTCCCATGCAAACAAACAACAAAATAAAAATGAAAAGGGGTAAGCAAAAGGTGGACCTCAAAGTCATTCAAAACTGTAGTCACTGCCATGCTATTTTTTTTAAAAGCAAGGGTAGTTATTGATTTGAAGCTCTTGATCTATATTATGTGTGGTGTTGTTTTTTGAAGTCATTACATATTAATTTTTGGAATCGAAATTTTGAACTATCTTGTGTGGTTCATGAACTAGGAAAAATAGTTCGAAACCTTGATTCCAAAATTTGTATGCGATAAATATGAAAAACAACACCACAACAAAAAATAAGCCGCTAAAAATAAATTTTGGAGCTTTCTACTGAACTTGACATATGTAGTAGATTATTGTATTTAAATAAATTATAAAAAGGGATAGTAGTTAAATTCTTGATATTTAAAAAAAATAACTCTATCTCATTCCCTAGCATTTGAGGATCTTCATCATCCTAATTATATGGCTTTCTTTAGTTTCTTTCACATGTCAAAATGTATGCACATAATCAAAATTATTAACTCCCAAAGGCTAAAAACCTTTATAAAATCTTAAAAATATGGTTGTATACTAAGTGGAAACACATATGCTAACTTAGGAAGAAACAAGGCACTCTAACAAGAAGATTAAAGGAAGTGGAGACATGGTGAAGCACATACGCTGAGAAGAAACAAGACACTCTCATAGGGAGATTAAAGGGAGTTGAGATGAAGGAATCGCTGAAAAAGAATTTCTAAATAAGAGAAAGTCCACACTCACAAATTTAAATAGAACGTAAAATAAAAAGCATGAAAAATACGAAAACATCATCAAATTTTCATTTGACGAGGAAAAGGGATTTGAAAAGATTTGAAATTCGAAAGCTAATCTCAATGAGAATTTGACAAATCTCCGTTCAAATTTCGTAGATCTGACGCTGCGTCTCGACCATCATGAAATCTCCATCACTGTGAAACTTGGGAAATTGGGCCCCATTTAAACATAAAGGATTTATGGGCCCTCGGTCCATTATTGAACGACATTGTAAAAGTCAATTTCCTGGAAATTACTTCCGGAATAATTTCCTGGAAATTACTTCCGGAGTAATTTGCTGTAAAGGTTTCCAGTGTCAGGAAATTTCCTGGAAATTACTTGCGGAAATTTTGTGGAAATTATGTAGAGGTGTCCAGTGTCAGGAAATTTCGTGGAAATTATGTCCCATCTGAATACAAGGATAAATCAACCACCTTGTCACCGAATGGATGGTCAACAATTCCCTTGAAATCTTGTGGATGTTTTGTCTAATCTATGATCAAAAGGATCTATCAACCGCTCTGGAATTCCCGGCGCTGTATTGGAGGCCGTTTATGTGATTCTCTTTATAATTTTCATTTAACGAGCAAGAATTTACCAAATCTCCGTCCACAATCATGAAGTGACAAGGCAATCATTTAAAAATTCCACCTCCGGAAATTTCGTAATTTCGTAGATCTGACGCTGCGTCTCGACCATCATGAAATCTCCATCACTATGAAACTTGGGAAATTGGGCCCCATTTAAACATAAAGGATTTATGGGCCCTCGGTCCATTATCGAACGACATTGTAAAAGTCAATTTCCTGGAAATTACTTCCCGAAATTTTGTGGAAATTTCCTGCAAACTTGCGGAAATTTTGTGGAAATTACGTAGAGGTGTCCAGTGTCAGGAAATTTCATGGAAATTATGTCCCATCTGAATACAAGGATAAATCAACCTTCTTGTCACCGAATGGATGGTCAACAATTCGCTCTGGAATTTTCATCGCTTGGGGCCCTCGTGAAATAACAAATTGGTGAAAGAGTTCAAACGCATATTGGACTCTCTTTATCATATCCAAACATATCTCATACTCTCAGCCATGAGATATTCATAATTCCCGAGTGGTCCATAACTGTGAAAACAAAATGTCACGCTGTAGGATAAGGAAAAAAAATTAATTAAAAGAAATAGGCGTTGTCCACTCTGAATATTCGCCTCAGCGAAAACAATAGATTCCAATTTCCACCACATGCGCACTGCAGAGTGGGGACATCGTCAGTTCACTTAACCCTGGTTGGACATGGCCAACAACAATCGACCGTGATTAGTTCTGAGGGCCGTCCAGGTTAACGGAGTGCATAAGGCTAAATGTTATTTAATGTTTTGTATTACAAAAATGTTTTCAATTTGATAAGACAAGAAAACTTTAGAATGCTCGGCACTTTCGGCATGATAGCAAAGTTATAACTTTTTGGCCCACCAATGTAAGAGTCGGTAGTAAAATTTTCTTGGATGTGTCTGCAAACCCATCTAACTATCTAATCAAAATCTATATATATCATTACGAGTATATACAAGTATGAGGTAGGTTCACGGAGAGCATCTTCATGGAGGTAGGTAGAGATTTGTTTGTCGGGTAAAGGTCATGACCACTGGCTTGTCATGATAGATGGGTTTAGATAGATGGGTTTAGCCAGATGTATCATGTATGTGTTTATTTTGTATAAGAAGATGATATTTGGATTACAAGAAGTTAAAATATTTTTATATTAGCATTTTCAAGGTGGATTGTATCGTCAATATAATAAGTTTTTGGGTATATTTTAAATAGTACTGTGGGAGAGACTGGGTAACAAACAAAGGTCTATTTAAAGATAAGTGTTGGTGGGTAGTGTTGAAAGAAAGGCTTGTGAATGATATCTTGGTTGACTTCAAGAAATTTTTTAAGGATGATGTTGTAAAGAGGAGTAGGCTGAGAAGGTGTTAGGAACCATGAATTGGAAGAGTTGAGAAGGAGAATTGAAGAACTAGAGAACAAACAAATTGGAGATGATGGAGTTATATTAGGCTCAGAATTAAAGGATGAGATGGAGGACTAACAAAATGTTGATGAAAGAGGCTTAGTAAAGCATTTGATCTTATATGAAGGATAGACATAATGCAAGGGTGGACGTTTTTTGCTACAATGACAATATGAAAGCAAATACTCTCATATAGTTGATAGGAGAACTTAAGTGATACCATGAGTATAACAATATCCAAGAGTTCAATATAGAGTCTATTTTTTAATATTGAATTTGAAAGGAGAAGATAAAAACTTGGAAGAAAATGGTGACTAATAAGAAGGAAGTTCTTGCCTAATTATTATCAATAAAGTTTGTACAGACAAGTAAAAAATTTGAAACAAAAAGACCTAGGTCTAGGAGTATAAATGAATTCCTCAAACTATCACTTAGATTAGGACTTAATGAACTGGAGTATCAAAGTGTAGCAAAGTATGTGAATGGATTGAAGTTTTATATTCAATATGAGTACCCATTATTTATAAAACATGGATTAAGCATATCAAATTGCTTTGAAGGTAGAGGAAAAGTTAAAATATAGGAAGTGGTTGTGGAATTACAAAGTAAATAATCTTAAAGGAAAAGGAAGAGTGAAGTTTGCAAGAGGACATTCTAGTAAAGCGAGCAAAGCTAAAGTGTATAGTAGTAAAATTTCCAAGGAAGACAACCTTGTGAGTAAACATAAAGGGTTTGGAAGATGCAAAGGTAAGTATGCCATTACTTGCTATAAATGACGTGGAGTAGAAGGGAACAAGGCATCTAAATGTCTAGAGATGCATATTATAAGAAGAAGGAATGAGGTCGAGATTCATGTCATGCAGGCAAGTGAGGCATCAGTCATGGGAGGAAATGTTGCAGTACTTCAACATGAAGAGGGTGGAAACCTTATGTTTAGAAGGGTGTTTCTCAAGCCTAAAAATAAGACTATGAAGGAATTCAGATAAAGGAAGAATTTTTAAAACTAAACGAAAGGTTATAGTATATGCTACAATTTGATCATAGAGGCAGGGAGTACAGAAAATGTGATGTCCAAAAAGGTCATCGATAAGTTAAAATTAAATTGTATCCCTCAAACAACTCCATATCAATTTTCATGGTTATAGAAGGGTCAACAAATTACTCTAACATAACAATGTTGGTTGAGTTTCTAGATTTACAATTTTAGTGACCAACTATTAATTGAAGTGGTGGAGATGGACAGATGTCATGTATTATTAAGAAGAACATGGTTGCTTGATAGGAAGGTTCTCCATGATGGTATGGAAAATACATATGAATTCAATAAGTATGGGCATTGTTACATGCTTGAACTAATGCAAAAAGGATACATAACTACAATACGTAATAGTGATGATGGTTGCGAGGGTTTATCGTGTTATTGGTCCTATCTTTGTGTACCATCCAACTCTATAGTTGGGTTTAAAACCGGGTTTGATAGTTATTGTCTTTAGGAATAAGTATATCAGTAAGCTTTTTATCTAGATATTTTCCTGTAGTATTAAAGGATGGTATTGCTCCATTGGTGGCTCTATCCCTGCCAGGATTTACATATTTGAGAATGTCTCTTGGTTCAACATTTGGCTTGTAGGTAGGTACACTAATTCTATTGATGAAAGTATAATTTGGCTCATAGCTTGGGCCTTCGGTTGGAATGGTGATAACTATGGTGTTATCATGCTAGTTTTTGGACCTAAGAGAGGGCCTCTATTTTATTCAACTAACCAGTGGGTGTCCTTTTTGAATTTTGTAGAAATTTACTAATTAATTTGTGGTTTTCACCGTGAGAATTCACCTGTGATCATCAAGCAAAGAATATGGCCATGGGGTCTCAAGTGTAATGTGAATTGGGAATTCATTTTTCTTTTCTTCTGGTTTTCTAGTTTGTTGCAGGGTTATTTTGGAATGGGCTAGTTATTATTGGTGGTCTTAATTATAAAGCTCCCAACTTAAAACTTTAGTCGAGAGCTTTGGAGTGCTTTTTTTGTTGTTCTTTAATTCATGAGTGTTTGTAATTTCTTTGAGATACACCCTTGTTGGCTAGCCGTCATGCAAAGGTAGCATATGAGGAGCCAAAGAGGAAAGTGAGGTGACTGAGGCCCTTAGAGTGACAGAGGCTAGAGCAGTCAGATATTGAAGAGCACAGAGAGAGTTGACAACAGTGCAAAAAGACAATCAACAGAAGTGCAGAGTATTCAGTCGAGAGAGGCAATAGCAGTCAGAGACTTTGATGACAAAAGCATCATTCTGATTCAAGTTGGAGGTTTTTTGTTTCTAGAATTGTTGGAGAAATAACACTAGAGAGAAGTGTTGCATGTAGAACATTCCAAAGGTTCAGGATCAGGATTGAGTTGAATTCCTTTCTTTTTGAGAGGGTGTGTTGAAAATAGCAACAAGAAATGATAAAAATAAAATCTAGAAATTTCAGTTTAATTTTTCCTTGAATTAAACTGAGAATTAAAATCGAATTCTATTATCATAGCAGCTCGTAATAGTTAACTAGAGTGAGTTTACTTAGTTAACTTAGGAATTTTGAGTTGGAAGTCTTTCTGTAGTCATGTATATGTTCTCTCCATATTATAGGGGTCCAATATGAGTTAAGTATGAGTTGTAAGTAGTTAACTCAGTTTACTGAGTTAAGTCGAGTTAAATTAGTTTCAAACTGTTTGAGGAACTAATAATGAGTTAAGAGTCAGCTGGTGCACTAATGCATTAACTAGTGCTACTCTAATTAACTGAAGATTCCCTCATCAGAAACTCATGTATGTCGATTCTGAGAAAGACGCAATTGAGACTAGAGTGTAGGGACATTGTACTATTTTTTGTATAATTTTCTGAGTTGTACAGATGGTTCATGCAATCAGGAACTCAACCTTGAAGAGATTGTGCAGTTTTGGATGCACTAGTTTCCCTTTAAGATGAATTATTCAGCCATAGGAATTGCACAAGGAAATGGGACTTGGAGAGAAGGAGAATTGGCAAAGTTTTAGCCAAGGGTTTGCTTGTGAGTTGGAGATTGATTTTACTAAGTGGTGGGATTGTTCTTGTGAGAACGAGCATTGTATTATCATCTTGGATTTTTGGTTAATATAATACAGATAGTGGAGTTTTGAGTTGTGGCTTTCCCCAGATATTTATTGTGTTATGTGCCATTGATGTTCTTCCTCCTATCGATTATTGTTTTGCTCGATCTTTATGTGCTTCCACTGTAAAGAGTAGAAGTAGATTCTTGTCTCTTGTTTTAGTAGATTACATGAGCTTGTGAATCTAAAGGAAATACTACACATTTTAGAGAGCACATTCAACCTAGTGTTGCCATGCATTTTTGCACATTTTGTATTACAAATCTCTTCTTAGACTCGTACATAACCCTTTGGATTAAGCGGGGGGGGGATGTTGGACACCTAATATGCTAAGGGTTAAGGTGTGCGAGCTGAATGGTCAAAGGAATCCAAGAGACGTTGGAAGATGAATCCAACAGTCACAAGAAGGTATTATAAATGTACATCTATGTTAATAGTAAAGGAAATTAATTGTTCTATCATTCATAACTGTTCACATCCCATGTGGGTCTGACACTAGTTATTACTGTGGTCTTAATTATAAAGCTCCCAACTTAAATCCTAAGTCGAGAGCTTTGTAGTGCTTTATTTGTTGTTCTTTAATTCATGAGCGTTTGTACTTTATTTGAGATACACCCTTGTTGGCTTGCCATCATGCAAAGGTAGAGTATGAGGAGCCAAAGAGTAAATGGAGGTGATTGAGGCCCTTATGGCCAGAACCGAGACCACTACCATGCTCAAGAGGCCACAAAATCCTTCCATTCACCCATCCCTGAAGACATCCATAATGAGATGCATGATTAACCTCTGTAGGCGCGCTAGTTTCTGGTACTCTGTTCTGGCTCCATGAGGTGGATGCCTCAACGAAGGTTTTCTTGGCCTCCATAAATGTTTCCTTCGCATGCTCCAGATCGAACCCAAATTCTTTTTCTGGGGCCCTGTGGACCCATCCGTTCTCTTCAGACTGTTTTCCCTTATCATCCCCAGTTGTAATCCCACTTCTCAGCACTATATTCACATTTGGATCTTCGTCAAGGGACTCAACTCTCATCATTTGTAAGTTCTGCGTAGGTTGCTAAGGCTGCGCCTTTTTCTCCTACATCTTAGCGATCAACACAGGGCATTATTCTATAGTGTGGTCAAATTGGCTGCAGTATTGACATGACGGGCATGTCTGATTCTGACACTCCCACGTGTAGTTCCCTAGCATCCCACAATTGTAACAAATAACCTGACCTCGACCTCTACCAGGCCCTCCTCCTCCTCGGCCTTGTCCTCGTCCCTAATATCCTCCGCACGCTCCTCTGACGCCCTGCTCTGGAGGCCACGTTTATGCTTGCATTCGGTAGGTAGGCGTTCTTTCCATCATCAACTCATAGCTGCGACAATGGCGCTCATCATGGTCCACCGATTTGCATAAATCACAGAACAACTGTTGTGGTGTTTGAATGAACTTTTGTAGCAAATGACAATTATTTGTTACATGTTTTCCAACCACATGGAAGATAGTGCACCATAGCGCGGGCCCCACACTCGGTCTTGTTGGAGTTTCTTGGCCTTAGGGGAATTGGTCCCCCCTTCCCTGTAATATAATTTGCGAAGACAGGGCAGTTATATTTATCATGCCCTTGCCTCTTACATTTCAGACACCAAAATTCCTCGCATACCTCTAGCCTAACCTCCTTCTCTTTTTTCAAGCTCTGCAATTCCAAGCAAAGGTTTTGCAACTGCGATTAAATTTGTTGGACTCCCAAATTCGCATCCTGAATAGGCGTTGCATGCAATCTCATCGCAATTTCCAGGGCTTCTCCCTGAGTTCCTATATTCTGATGTGACAAATCAATCCTCAGGTGGGGCAAAAGTGAGGTTATAAACCACTCACAATGCTGATCATTTGTGACTTGCATATTAGCTTCGCGGATCACACATTTCAACCTTTGATCTAAATCCCAAGGCATTTTATCAACCCTCATAGTGATTTTCTTAAATCCGACCACTAGCTACGAGTCAGACTTAGGCTTAGTAAACTCTTTGTTTAAATCATCCTTATTCTCTGCTAGCGTTGTTACAAGATGATCATCACAGTACTTAATATACCACGTCAGTGCGCGATCCTGTAGAGCAGTAACTAATTGCGCCTTCTTTATGTTATCATCAGTGATCTGCTGCATGGTCCACACAAAGTTCGCAACAAAACAGAATTGATTTGTATCTTTGCTCCCGATACCTTTGAAAATTGGCAGCTTTATTGATTTTGACATGTTGAACGATGGTGGTGGTGGCGGAGGTGTGGGCAAAGGTGTATGCTATGGAGGTGAAGGTGGCAGCGGAGTGGATGGATGATGTATCTATGGGAAACCCTATCTATCAACTGGACATCACTCCGTGATGAGGCCCGTACCATTCCCTCGTCGTCGCTTGAAGGAGGTCCAATCAATAGGCTATATTCAAGACCTGCTTTCTCTCGATTTCTAAATAATTTTCCACTTCGCGTAGCTCCAAACATAAAGGTAATGGCACAACCCGTTTTTCACACAAGAGAATCCTAATCCAAGTATTCATAGATTTTAGATACTTACCTCACGGTTCCTTGAATAAGCGCTGCTCTGCTTTACTGTAGCTGACTGAGGTATCAACCACAAACTCTGTAACAAATCCCCCTATAAATCGATCAAGCCAGTGGTCAACAACGTGCGTGATCTTGTCTTTAGAGGCTTCCATCCTTCGCACTAGCTCCAGAGTCCACACTATTGGACCATCAAGCCTCCACCTTCCTTGGCCATCTACTAACTTAGCTATCACTCTTATAATTCAATCAAGAAGGTGTAAAAGAAAATTTCATGTATTTCTATGTACAAATATCTGTCCAGCCACTGCTCCTTTGACAAGCACAGATTCTTGTTCTCTTTCACAGTGAATTCGTGAATTTTCCTATCCAACCACTTCTCAATTTCATTCTTGGTCAAATTCCAGTGATGCGACATCACACATCTCCTTAGCAGATCCCAGTCCCAACAACAGAACCATTTATTGGCTTAGTGGGTCCTGACCTAGGTTTAGAGTTAATTACGCCAAACAAAACCCTACACTACCGGCCCTCTCGGCATGAACCCACGTAGCGCAAGCTGAAGTCTCACCCGAAGCAGTATGGGGGGATGTTGGAACCAAGTTTCCGCATCCAGAGATGAGTGTGATGTCTTTGATTGACCTAGATCCGCCTTCGTGTGGATCAATAAGCCCCTAGGGCTCGATACTACAACTTCCTTTAAACGGCCTTTAGACCTTCGCAAAGGTCTATAATAGGTATTTGCGGACCCTTAACAGATGAATCATCCACTTCCGTGCACCATAAGATAATCCTAGATTTGAGCTCACAGAGATCTCTTTAAGTATTTAATAAACATAATAAAATGTATTATAAACTTCACGAAGGTACTTAACATGAATTGGGTACAGTTAATAAAACTTATCCCATGGAGTCGTGCATCAATAGATCATTACTTCATAGAGACATTTATTCAATCACAACATATATCGCAAACATAAATAACATAAGTAAACAAATAAACATAAGGATTCTTCAACAATCTTCTTTATTGATCTTCAATATGGTATTACAGACTCAAAACTACCCTATGCACTCAACTGCAGGGGTTCGCACTTTCAGTTGTGGACACTACTCTAAGCCTTTGCGCACTTAGCTGCATAGCCTTTCCCTCCTCTATGACTAACTTCTCTGCGCTAACTTCTATCGACCCATTACATCCATCATCTCTGATCATCATGTATTAGACTCTCTAAGACATGCCTATTTATACAATCCCATGGTCCTCAGACCATGGGTGGATCTTAAAGGCGACTCAACTTTACATAGACAAGGGGCTTAATCCCCTTTTACTCCTAATTACCTATGTGCTCTACATCCACAAATCGTGGAGACTTTACATCTTTTACCAAAATGTACATAAAAAATTGGGTTTTTAACCCCAAAACTGACCCAGGGGACCCCATCCCAACTCTCCGACAACACCATACTCCAAGAATATTTAACCGGATTATTACAATCTTCATCCTCCAACCAGATTCTGTTGAATTTGAAAGGAATACTTAGATGAACATGCTTCATTTTCC
Source organism: Pinus taeda (assembly GCA_000404065.3). Classification (NCBI taxonomy): domain Eukaryota; kingdom Viridiplantae; phylum Streptophyta; class Pinopsida; order Pinales; family Pinaceae; genus Pinus; species Pinus taeda. The sequence goes on from APFE031133752.1 coordinate 39,975, forward strand.
ATTGTAGCACAATGGAAAGTTGATCTAAGATGAAGGTCCTATCAACCGAGGACCTCAGATGACCCAAACGCTCAAACATGTTTTCATGTACCAAGAAGTGGTCCAAACTCTTCCCAATATGGTCCTCCCCCGTCTTGTCATTATGCCAAGCAGGAGAAAGAGGAATGGGGTGGATGTCCATTAGATGATTATCATCAAAAAGAGTTTGTAGTCTATCAACCAAAGGATCCATTATGCATATATCCCCCCAACACACCCTCAAGGAAAAAGTGTCATTGAAGTCTCCAACAATTATGAGGGATCCTGTCTTCAATATATCACAAGCCTCCATACGGTACCAAAAAGCAACCCTATCTGTATAAGGAGCATAAATTTTTATAAAATGTATTCTATCAGAATCTCCTCGTAAATGTTCTATCAACAAGATGCCAACAAAGAATTTATATGTAGGTAGTGATGCCCACATAGGCTCCCAAAGCATAGCAGTACCCCCCAAAAGCCCACATGAGTCAACATCTACCATATGCCAATCCAAAAAAATAATCCGAAAATATTCAATAACTTTATGAGAGATCGACATAGATTCTTGCAGGGAAATAATAAATGGTGGGAACAATTGGAAAATATGTCTGAGTGATAGAATTTTTGAGGAATCCCCTAGACCCCACATATTCAAGGATAAACAATTCATCATGTGTCCTCGTATACGGGCACATCCACTCTAAGGGCGCAGGGATCAAAAGAAATGATGGGAACATATCTCAACTCAGATGAGTCCTAAAAATGAAGAGAATTATCCATCAATCTACCTCTAAAGTGCATGTTATCCTTTCCACCTCTTCCTCTAATCATGATATTGAGGGAAAAATAGGAACTAATGACTGGAGGGGATGTGCATCCCTTACCCTTATGGATAGTAAGAGTATCCAATTCTCTTGTGGTGGGACAACAAGAGAAGGAGGGGAAGAAATGTGTAATAACACGAGTGAGGATCCACCTGGAGGTGGGTCAAGACACAACGACACTGCAGAGAGGATAACAAGATGAGAGCGGGTTTCTATGATGTTCAATCGAACCAAGGTCCAAGGAGGCACAAAAGAAGGAGGTAGAGAAATCATGTCAGGAGGGATATCATCCCAAGACATATGGGACCACCCCATATGATAAAAAACATTATCCATCCTTGCCCGGGTAAAAGACGCAGGTGCAGGAGAGGTGCAAGGAGAAAGGGATAAAGAGGAAGTCGAAATATCATATTGAAATGGAGATTCATTAGTAAAAAATTCAGTACCTAGTACCGACATGTGTTTCAAATTATCCAAGAATTGTCGACCATGTCCCTATCCTCCTCGACATCTACCATCTCCACGATTTTGTCTATGTCTTCGAGGGCATCGATCTATGAGTTGGCCCATATGATGGCAGAGGAGGCACCTAAAAGGAATGCCATAGTAGTCCAGATGTTTTCTGAGTCGAATTTTCCCCCAATCCAAATCAATGTGTCCAAGAAGACTACCCAAGAATCCAATCTCCACCAAGATACATGCCACCCTCTTGTCTTTTGCACCCAAGCAACTAGGATCTATATATATAAAATGACCAATGGTGTCCCCAATCTCCATCAAACTCGATGTGTCTAGAATTCAAGTGGTAGTACCGAGAGTTTAACCCATACCTTATTGTTCTTTGGAGTGTCTCGAAGTGGGTTAAATCCAACATACTATGTGGAGCTGGAGAAATTTGCATCCTCGCACCCATGGAGTCCTAGAAATGCACTCCAAATCATCCTGGCATAAGAAATGAAAGTTGTACCAAGATTTCATCAGCCTGCTTACCTTAGGAGAATATCCTAATATAGGAACCCACTGTTTTTTTACCCAATCTTGCATATTTTGTTCTAGTAAATCAGTGAAGGCCCATCCTCCGACTAGTGCCCTCTTCTGTAAACTAGTAACACAGTCCCATAGTAAATCATATCCAAAATTCGAAACTTTTGTTTCAGTAGTCGAACATATAATCTTACCTCGATCCTTTTTTCCCGCCCTCCACCCCGTGGTTTGATGTTGTTGACACATATCCCAATCCTCTGCAGACCGACTATGGGTAGGCAGATCTGAGGATGATGGGAAATGTGAACAATCGGACAGACCAAGTACACCCAAATCCTTCCGATTTTTAGTGTAGGCCAATTCGGCCTCTAATGTGGCTTGTATAAATGCGTCATGCGTCGATACATCAACATTCAATTCATTGATACAAAGATCCATGTGTTCGAGAACCATCATCAAAGACAAGAGGCATCCAAATCAGCACAACATGCATGTAATTTTAAGTCCGATCAGGTAGTCCTGAGAAAGAAGTAAGGAACTAACCACTTCAAGCTACTCATAAATGGAAAAAACCTTTAACCTAGAAAAACGAAGAAAATTATATGTTGATCATCAGAAAGATGTCAAACAGTGTAAAAGTGGTAAGTATTGATAGTATGACCTCCACCCCACTCTTGGGACCCGCAAAGATCCACAATCCCACCCACCTGAGTTTGATCGATCCAACCACCCGCAATGTTAATTGTGCCTTCATAGAAAAATAAAACAAAAACTGCTCGAGTAAGCACCTTGGAGATGTATGCCACCACTTCTAAAATGAAATGTCTAGATAGTGATAAAGAAGTGTTAGATGCTTGGAAGAGGTATATATAATAATCCACCTACACAACAGTTAAGTGATCCACCCAGATCTATGATCCCACCTACCTGGGCCAGAGGTAAGTGGAAGTAACAACCCACACCCTTAGTGTACGGTATTCCCTTCCTCCAAAAATAAATGCCAACCACCAGTGGGTGCACCCCAAGAAACAAATGCCACTACTCCCCCAAAGAGATTTCCCAGGAAAATAAAGACACCCCTAATCATGCAACCTCAGGGTCATAGTTTTTGAAGGAGGAGAACAATTAATATCCCATCACATGGCAATGAGAATATCAGGGACCAATTCATTGGAAAATTCAAGCATAACTGAGAAATATCCCGCTGGGGAAAACACCCACCGAGGAATAATCTGCCACCTCAAGACAATATGCACTGCTCCGTAGAGACACCACTCAAACTAGAGAAAAAATAGAGCTTATAGATCCTTTAGAAACAACAACAACACCAAAATCCCATGCAACACCATCATATAAAACAATATATAAAACCAAGTTCTTTGAAAGGACGAGAAATGTTAAAAGATGATAGCCACTTCTTCCACAAAAAAGAAAGTCTTGTCTTACCCAGGCTCACTCTAGATTCTAAGTCCTCACCATTGAATACCACCCTAAAGATTCTCTTCCAACTGTACATGGGATTTCTTTCGAGACATCCACAAATGTTCAACTAAAATATGGTATAGAATATATATCGCACATAGAAACAAAAACACAATTTGTATATAAAAAAGAGTGGCATCCCAAGCAAATAATATTTAAAATGAAAAAACCCTATCATGTTCAGAGTAAAGAGAGGAGCATGGTCATAGAAAGTCCAAATCACCCATACTATAATCCTATTCAAACATCCCCTAAAAATAAAAATAAACCTATATATAAGGAGAAAAAAATCCATATTCCCTCACATTTAAGACACACCCAAACTCCCGCAAAATAGATTCCAGACCCAAAAAAAAAAAACCTCAAAGATTACATGTGAAATTTATGTTGAGCATATGATGTAATAATGTCGTGGGATAAAAAGTCTATCTGAAGAACTCTTTCATATATACATTGGTGCATTGGTTGAGGATGCAATCTACAATGTAATTGATTCCATGAACTACCAAATTCAATTTTAAAGCTTTAGTATTTAAGAGTATTGAAAATGGATTACTGTTTGAGATTAAGGCAATTGTTAAAAATATTGAATCATTGAGATCTTTGCAAGAACTTATTCTTTAATAAAAAAAATACCAGGTTTGATGTGAAAGCTCTTAATGCACTGAGAATTGATCAATATTGCAATATGAATTTTCGAATGCACTGCGATGTCGAAAGTTTTTAATTCACATTAGTATTTTCTTGTGTTGAAGTTGGACTCCAGGGTCTTGATTTTCTTCCAAGTCTAATGGCAAATGTCGTCATATATCAATCCACTAGTTAGTGGTGCGCCATCTAGCAACTAGTTGGACATACCTTTCTCGTCTCTTTCAGATTGGGATACCATGGGTTGGACACATCTTTCTTATGTGTTTATGGGTACTTGTCTCTGACAAAGCACAACGAGAGCATGAACTTTGTGAAGAAAGTAACGAGGGGGTGGCTCCATTGATAGTTGCTCACTCTCATTGAGTTAAGAAATATTTGATATTAACTGCAAGAGAGGTTTTGGGCTTTTGTGCAATGAAAATATTCATTTCTCTTTGCTGAGTTCAAGTGCGGAAACTCTAGTACAAATATTTGTATACAAATTTTTGATTAATTTTATCAAATTGTATAAGCCCTTTCAATGTCTGCCTAAACATTATGTTCATTTATACATCATTAATCAGTGACTCCAAAGACCCCATTCACATATAAAAGCTCTGGAGGTCTCAACCTAAAAATGACTCCAAATACCCCCATCCATATATAAGAGCTATGGAAGTGTAACATTGTAAACATTGAATTAAAAAAATTATATAGGAGCTATGGAGGTGTAATATTGTAAACATTAAATTAAAAAAATTATATAAGAGCTATGGAAGTGTAACATTGTAAATTTTGAATTAAAAAAAAATTGTTTAATTGTGAGTGACATGATGTTGAGGAATATTGTTAGAAGGTGTAGTATTATAAACATTGAATTAAAAAATTATTCAATTTTCTGAGAGGAATATTGTTGTTGTAATGAATACATGCTTATTAATATTATTATATTGATTTTCATTTTCGAATATTATTATTATATTAACCTTGATTTTAGTCTTAAAATAAAAGAAGATGATTTCCCTTTAGATATAAAAAACTAATAATATTATTTATAAAAATATAAAATGATCAATAATATAGAGAAATATGAAATGATCAATGATGTGGATATCTTACATGTGGTTCAAATCCTCTTATTACAAGTTTTTGTTTTTGTTTTTTTTTTTTTCTATAATAAGTAACGATGGAACATGTTGAATATAGTTTAACTTTTTTGAACGTTGTGTTTCCTTATAATACATTAAAAAAAGCGAATGATTTCAGATCCCTATTTACATCTATTAGGCTTTGATTTTGAGCTTTCGACGGAGTTGGTTTTAGTGCGGCTTTTTGGAGTTTTCGGTGATGAAATCCGGTGGAAAAATTTGTGGTGAAATCTTGATTTGTGTTATTTAAACTAGTTTTTTGACAATATATATGGATTCAACACCTTGAAAAACCCCTAGGTCACTTCTATTGTGCAGGGGTTACCTATCAAACTTGTGATTTCAATGAATTCCTCCCGGATTTTAGAGAAATTAGACTGAAACATCCACAAGAAAAGCTTCCAAAAAGTCTCACTAAAGACAACTCAATTTTCAACTCTCTAGGTAAGAATTGAAAATGGAAGAAATTATACATACAAATAATTATGTTAATAATAATAATATTTATGTTGATATCTTTCTTTTGGCCAATTATTTGCTAAATCAC
>APFE031133761.1:6043-63587 GCA_000404065.3 Pinus taeda
TTTATGATTGATTCTTTCTTTTAATTTTATGTTTTATTTTTAATATATATTTTTATTTATGTTTTGATATTTTTTTAACTTTTTTTTTGTGTTTTTCCCATTGTTTTTATTTTTAATTTTATGTTTTCATTATTTTTTTGAAATTTTAATGTTTTCCTGAGTCATAACAAATTCTTTTGCACCATTATTTCAAAATGTTGAAAATTTACCAAAAAAAGTGTTATTCCAGTATCAACACTTTTCATTTTGAGGGTGTTTTTTGCACAATTTTTGCACATAAAAAATCGGTTTTACTGGCATTTTTTAAAATGTTGGAAATTGACCCTAAAAAAAATTCATCGTTCCATTATTAACACTTTTCATTTTCAGGTTGTTTTTTGCATAATTTTTGCACAAAAAATTCATTCTCACTGCCATTTTTAAAATATGTTCAAAATTGACCCTAAAAAAAGACCATCATTCTAGTATACACACTTTTTGTTTTTAGCACTGTTTTTCATGTTTTTCAAGGTTTCTTGGGCAAAGTTCTCGTTTTGAGTTTATAGTTCTCCTTTCAAAGTTTACATTGTTTATGCAAAACATCCTTGGGGAGATCTATTATGAAAAGCATATTACACCACCTACCATGTATGCCATTGGTCATGTTATTTCATCATGCCTTGAAATGAAGTGCATAGGTATTCTCATTGAATATTACAACAATGTTGAAATATAAGTCAAAATAATCATGAAATTTTTAATTCACATGTAAATTTTCCCATCTTTCTTAATTAATCAACCATGGTTACTTCATCTAGTTTTACGACCTTGCCACAAAGAGGTGGAAGTAAGAATATGTCTTTAGAAATTTCTTAGGACATACTTTATGCAAAACATAAATATGTTTTACATGATATCTCCTTCCACTCTGACCATCACCCTCATACACATGAGGGTGCGGGTGCAGAGAGCCATTAAGAAAAATGTGTCCACATTTACCCTCATAAATATGAGGGTGAGGGTGGAGATTTTTTTTGTAATAGTTCTCGCCTCCTCCCCAACCCTCATATATATGTGGGTATGGGTGGGAAGCAATATTATGCAAAATAGATTTGATATATTATGAAAAACATAGGTAGTCTCATATATATGAGGGTGGTGGAGTGGGGAGATTTATGAAAAAAATATTTGAGATATTATGAAAAATATAAATATGTTTTTCATAAGATATCCCCCATGAGGGAAAGCGTTGTGAAGAGCTATTATGAAAAACATAAATACCCTCATATATATGAGAGTAGGGATATGAAAAGATATTATGAAAAATATAAATATGTTTTGCATATTATATCCCCCATGAGGGAAATGGTTTGGGAGAGCTATTATGAAAACATATTTTAGACATTATGCAAAACATAAATCCTAATATATGTGAAGTTGTGGGTAGGGGGAGATATTATGAAAAACACAATGTTAGTGTTGCTATAATGTTGAAATAGGAGTCAAAATAATCTTCAAAACTTTATTTCATATGGAAGTTTGTTCTTCAGCCTTAATTAATCAACATTGGTTGCTTCATCTAGTTTTGATTAATTAAGGCTAAAGAACAAACTTCCATATGAATTAAAAATTTGAAGATTATTTTGACTCCTATTTCAACATTATAGCAACACTAAGAGGGGACCCATGTAAATCATTTCAAGTCATGATGAAATAACATGACCAATGCCATACAATATAAGTGGAGTAATATGTTTTACATAATAGCTCTTCCCATCTCCACCTTCATATATGAGGGTGGGGGTGGAAGTGGGGGGAAGATATTATGCCAAACATGTAATATTTTGCACATTATTTCATTATGCTTTGCATAATATCTCTCCCCACCCCCAACTTCATTGGAGAGATATTATGCAAAACATATTTGTGTTTTTCATAATATCTCCCCCTACACACAACTTCATATATTTTCTTCATATATGTTAGGATTTATATTTTGCATAATATCTAAAATATTTTTCATAATAGCTTTCCCAAACCATTTCCCTCATGGGGGATATAATATGCAAAACATATTTATATTTTTCATAATATCTCTTCATATCCCCACTCTCATATATATGAGGGTATTTATGTTTTTCATACTATCTCCCCCCACCTTCATATGTATGAGGATTTATCTTTTGCAAAATATCTCAAAATATGTTTTCCATAATAGCTCTTCACAACCCTTTCCCTCATGGGGGAGATATTATGAAAAACATATTCATATTTTTCATAATATGTCAAATATGTTTGGCATAATATCTCCCCACTCCCCCACCCTCATATATACGAGACTACCTATGTTTTTCATAATATCTCAAATCTATTTTGCATAATATTGCTTCCCACCCATACCCACATCTATATGAGGGTTGGGGAGGAGGCGAGAACTATTACAAAAAAAATCTCCACCCTCACCCTCATATTTATGAGGGTAAATGTGGACACATTTTTCTTAATGCCTCTCTCCACCCCCACCCTCATGTGTATGAGGGTGACAATCGGAGTGGAGGGAGATATCATGTAAAACATATTTATATTTTTCATAAAGTATGTCCTAAGAAATTTCTAAAGACATCTTCTTACTTCCACCTCTTTGTGGTGAGGTTGTAAAACTAGATGAAGTAACCATGGTTGATTAATTAAGGAAGATGGGAAAATTTACATATGAATTAAAAATTTCATGATTATTTTGACTTATATTTCAACATTGTTGTAATATTCAATGAGAATACCTATGCACTTCATTTCAAGGCATGATGAAATAACATGACCAATGGCATACATGGTAAGTGGTGTAATATGCGTTTCATAATAGATCTCCCTAAGGATGTTTTGCATAATAGATATATCCACTCCCATATATAAAGGTGGGGTTGGGAAGAGCTATTATGTAAAACAACCCCACCCTCATTCTCATATTTTTGGGGGTGGAGGTGGGGATATATATTATGGTGGGGTGGGGAGTGATATTATGCAAACATAAGTATGTTTTGCATAAATATATATTTTGCATGATATATTCCCCCCCCACCCCCAACATCATGATGAAAGTGGGGATGGGGGGATATATTATGCAAAATATGAGTATGGGGGTGGGAGGAGATATTGTGTAAAACATATTTATGTTTTGCATAATATCTCAATTATGTAATGTAAAATAGCTATCTCCACCCCCACCCTCATGATAAAGGTGGGGGTGGGGGAATATATTATGCAAAACATATTTATGTTTTGTATAATATCTCATATATGTTTTGCATAACATCTCTCTCTCACCCCCACCCTCATGGGTGAGCTATTATGCAAAACATAGTTTTTTATTACTTAATATTTACTCTGCCATGCACCCTCATATATATGAGGATTTGTGGGTTTCATAATAGCTCTCCCCATCCCCACCCTCATGGGGGATATATTATGCATAACATGTTTATGTTTTTTTAATATCTCAAGTATGTTTTGTATAATATGCTTCCCCCTGCCCTATAATTTATATGTTTTTCATGATATCTTAAACATGATTTGAATAATATTTCACCTCAGAGAAGAGCTATTATGAAAAAAATCCCTACCCCCACCCTCATATTTATGGGGGTGTGGAAGGTATTATGCAAAACATATTCATGCTTGTTATGTGGAATTTTTCATCTACAGATAAATACAATTTCCCTAGGTGGGTAGCTACACCTAGAACAACAGATTTAAAGTGCTTAACATCTTTCTATAGAAGATAAATAAGACAGGGGACCTAATTGTTATCTTTTTCTTTCCCTTTGTCTCCTTTGTATGGCTCTCGTCGCTCCTTCTTGAGCTTAATCCGCTCGATGAATACCTGCAATCATAAACAGAGGACAAAAACCAATCAAAGTAAGAGATCTATCTACTATGAACAAATGGAATCGAAATCATTTACACATATAATCATCATACATAAAGACAAGAATATTGGAAAAGGTGTAAACAACTTTATTAAGTAGAAGGAAGAATTACAACCATGAAGTCTGATCCATTGTCACTCTTCTAGCTTGGGTTCCAACCAACATCAAATCAAAATCACAACACTTTGGCAGCATAACAATACTTGGTTACAATCTTAATCCTCGCACCAATAGTATCCCCTTACAAATTCTCAAAATCAAACCCCTGATCACTTAGATGAGTGCTCAATTTATAAGAAAATGGAGGAGGTTTGGTCATAAATGGGGGTATTGAATGACCTTCCAAACTTAGAGTTAGTTTCCATGGAGGAAGGGATGAGAGGGTAGGAGGTTACTTAACTCATTCCCTATCCAATTTCAAGCTCATAGAAGATGATAAGTGTGGGAATCTTCTAGATGGCTCCAGAAGATAAGAATATTCCCAGAACCCTATGATGATTTTTCTCAATCTCGCCCAACGCAGGTCAAAGTGGGCCTAAGTGCTCTAGAAAGCACCCTAACATGGGCTTACCTGCACTAAAGTGCACTTACCCCTGACCAAGGCTGCGCTGGTCCCTCAAGGAGGCATTTCTGGAGGGCTTCAGGCCAAGAGACTCTTAGGGAAGGAGGCATTCAAAGTGATGACTTGTCTAGGGCATGTAGCAACTGAATTAGGGTTTGATGAACCCTAAAAGTATTGATCTAAATGATGGGAATGATGTGCCCAAGTGGATCTGTAACAATGCTTTGCATAATATATCCCCTCACCCCCACCATCATATTTCGGTAAGAGTGAGGGGAGACATTATGAAAAGAATATTTGAGATATTATGTAAAACATGTTTAAGACACTAATATTTTTATAAATGCCCACATCCCATTTCAATATGAGTGCATTGATAACTTAGCAAGTCATTCTCCATATAAACCAAAAAATCATAAGATATTATCATATTCATTTTATTTGTATTTTTATGTTCTCTTCTATCTATTTTTCTCTTCATTTTTTTAAGGGTGTTTCATGGACATTGAGTGGCTACTACATCCATGGGAAAATCCAGGGAGATCAACCCAAAGAGATCTACTCATTGTCCCAACTAGCAAGGCCTAACACCAAGGGCATCGAGTAGATTTGACCTCGTGACCTCCTGATAGGAGAGGTACTTAGCAATAGGAACTCGACCAACTGAGATATCCCTTGGGGCTCTATTTGTCTCTTCATGTTCTCAAATTTCTTATAAAAATTTAAATTTAGGATATGGACTTACTTTAAACAAAGTGATTTATCCTCCATGTGTTACATTATAATACTTTATCTTCATATTAGAAAGGGATTTGTTGAGTTCTAGTTAGATTGATAGTTGTAAATATTCATGTAAGTTACAAGATTATTTATTTAGTGAATATTTGAAATTGAGTTAATACCTACATGTATTGCCAATCATGCATGACTTTAAGTTTGCATTTCTTGATTGGAAAATTTCATTAATAGTTTAAATATTGTGCATCTGGATTAAGTTTGTAATAGTTGTTATTCTGGTTATGTGAATTCTTCTAAGACACATATGAGTCACCTAATTTTAAGATTTTCTTATTCAAAATTTCATTTTTTTACACTCCATTTTTCTATTTATGATTGAGATTTGTGATTTTCACTTTAAATTAAGAACATATCCCGCAAACAAGAGTAATAAGACTTTAGAAACCTCAGATTTATGAAAAAATAATTTGTCTATGTACTCAAATAAAGGACCTTAAGTTGAATTTTCAAAATTTACAAAACAAACAAGACACACACATAATAGAAACAACCAACTTAAGAGATAAAATAGTTTGGATAAACTCTCTTTGAAGACAAAGATAAGTATTTAGCTTAATTATGTGAACTTAAATCTCGAGAGGTAATGGTTCGAGTGGTTGGGAGGTAGGTCTTACACTTTCCCTACCAATGTTTAAATCCCCAATGAGACATTTGGCCCGTTGTGAAAAGTTAGAGGGGTAGATGCCCCTTGGGAGTGGGACTCCCCTTACAATAATGTCTTTGGACACATTATCCCTTACTAAGTCATAAGTTTTTTTTAACAAGAAAATTGTGTGTAGATAATATCAACAACCTACAAATTAGTACTAGTAGGAACTTGTGACTTGGAAAGGGTTGAGATGTCTAGAGACACTCCCATGTGGGGGTCTCACTTCTGAGTGGAACACCTACTCTTCAAGCTTCATCATATTGAGACAATATTAATGGCTCAACATGTACATACTCTATCCCCCTCTAGTTTTTACTATGTGACCTCTAAGGAGGAAACACATGTTCCTAACCATTAAGCCCACTCAAGCTATACATAAGCTATTGGTATATTTTAATTGTAGTCAATTGATTTGATGTTGATCATAGCCTCTATCACTCAAAAAAAATTAAGACACTAATATCATTATAATGCCAAACCTTGAAGATGAAAATAAAATTATATTAAAAAATCTAGTGACTCCAAATACACAACTTATCTTGATGACCAAAGAGTATGCAACTAGTCTGAAGGAAGCCCTCTTCATACAAAGTTACGAGGTAACATATTGTTTGTATTCTCTTATCATTTATAAGAGCAATCATAAAAGAAAGTAATCTCTCATAAGGTTGTTTCAAATTTTCAGCTATCTACGATGGCCCATCCTACTTCTTTCCATTTGGGTTAGGTAAATATGTTAGCGGTTCAACATTAGTAACATGGTAATGTGTGAACATTTTTTCCATTATACTCGTTTAGGTCAAAAGTCATTATGAAGTCACTCCACTTTAATACTATGAGTGAATCCTTAGGGATCCCTACTAGTGTCATTGATATATGATTCATCATTGAAAACATTTACATACATTACAAATAGGGTAAAGTATAAAACTCATTCATATTACAAAATTTTTGTCATTTCATCTTTTTTCTTTCATTTTTAACTAGGAGGAATATAATCCCTCACCTTTCAATGCATTAAGCATTCCACATGAGGAATTTTATACCTTCCCAACTTCTTATCCCATCTTCATTGGTTTTTTGAATGGAGGACTATAGTAACTATGGTATTCTAGTGTAAATGATAGCTAGTAATTCCAAGGGACTAAATGAGATTTTAGCTCGAGACCTTCACGAACTTTGACACAAAAGCACCTAGCATTTGAGCTAACCCTTGGTGCTTTTTTATCATTATGTATTATTCATGCATTTCTTTATCATTTGTGTCATAAAAACATGAGTAATTAGCTACCATTTAGTTTGTGTTTCCATTTCAATTCTAAATATCATGAGTTAATAAGAAGTAGATTTAGGTTCTTTACATAACCAATGAATGAAGTCAACATTTCAAATAAACCTCTTCATTGCACGTTTTAGATTTGATTTCCTTCTACTATCATTTATTGTATTCTAATCAATATCTACTTTGATTTGTAATTTTAGAGTGAATAGGAGGTATTGTGGACAATTTACAATATTTCATGGTATCCTCCCTTTACAATTTTTAAAATTTCATCATGTCATTATTTCACATCATGATAAGATACTTACACTCCCAACCTAGTTTTAATGTATAAAAGAAAAGTAGATTATAGTTGTTGTTGAAGTAAATGGTTATACTTTAGCAAGATCATGCTCCTTTTGTTTCTCACTGAGTTTCACTTAGGATATTATTGGATATCAAATGAATATCAACACCTAAATCACACAATAAACAAAATTATAAACAAAGGCAAATAACATTCCATAAGAACACAATGTTTAAGTGGGGAAACCTAAGTATTAGGAAGCAATCCAATGTGGAAAGGTGAAATGTACTTACCTCAATAGCTCAAGTAACAAGGTAACCATGTTACGAAAATGATTACAAACATAGCTCATAATTCATGGTACGCCAAATTTTATAACCATTGAACCTAGTTTGTAGTTCATCAAAGTAGTATGTAAATGGAATCTAGCTAAATTTTCTAATAATGATATCTGTCTATAGTTCAATGGTGCTTGACATGGTTAAATTTGATCACTAGGTTAATCACCCCTTTAATACGATTGTTTTATCAACAAGTAGTTACATATACATACCTAATACTTATGGGAATTATTTACAAAAGGGGGTGTATTACCACTAAACGTAGATAGAGTTTTGTATAGGTTCAAAAGGAACAATATAAGAAGAAATATAACCATGTAAATTTGGTAAGGAATGGCTTATTCACCATCATAAAGTACATTAAAGATAACGCATACAAGTTACACTTATCAACTTGCATATACATTCATATTGTCTTTAGCATGGATAACTTAAATGTTTATGATTCATTAATGTTGGAAAATGTTGAAGGAGAAATGCATCACATTGATCATTGAAATTGGAATGTTATCAAAATAAAATACAGTTTTTAGTTCAAAAACTAGAAACAATATAGAGTACCTTGAAAATTTATCGATTCAAGTCAAACAGACAATGTCTTTGAGCCAAAACATGTGACACCTTGCAATAGACATAAGTTGAGTTTCTCCTAGTGTTAGGATAGTTGCTGGGGAATAAGAAATCTTAAGTTTGGAGGTTTGGTGCTTAAAGGAGTTAGAGATTAATTATATATTTGATTGGACAAGTCACACCAACAATAATTTAATTAAACAATTTTAATATATGAAAGCATTACCTCTATCATTATATGATACATACAAATTCATAAAATCAAATCAAAATAGAATTTACATTGTAGTGTTAAACATTCACATACGCAAAGAGACAATGTGGTTATCAATTTAATGCATTTATATCCCAATCATATAATCCATGCATTGTGATCTAATCATGTTATTCATGAATTGTGACCTAATCATGTTATTCATGCATTGTGACCTAATACATGCACTGACCTAATCATGTTATTCATGCACTGGAAACTAATCATGTTATTCATGCATTGTGACCTAATCCATGTGTTACACAAAAATATCTTCACCTTGATTATTTGCAGTCGGTGTAGGTCTATCACCACCTATACCAGCTTCCTAAGCAAGTCTCAAAGCTTAGCTCTTCAGAACAAGCTTTAGAGAGAAAGACATCAAAAAAGAAATGTAACTCTGGTTCCGCACTTTCTCTCACTTTTGCCTGCGGGCCCGCACCTTTTGTTTAGAATGTATGTGTACTTATACGCTCTGTATGTAAAGGGGAGGGTGTGTACCCCTGTGAAAGTCAAAAGGCACAATTTGTATCTTAAAAAACTCATCTTGGGTTAATTCTAGAGTTTTCTAGAAGGATTTGTTACGTGGATTGTTCGCTCCAAGTGGTTCATGCATCCCATAATAGGAGGAACTAATCCCTTGTTAGGAGGAGCTATCCCTTTGAAGGAGGATTCTATCCCTTTGAAGGAGGACCAGGTAACTGATCTCCATTGCACTATAAATTGAGGCATTGGGTCAGTGGCTGGGGAGGTTAGAAGCTGAACTTTTGAGGGTAAATGCTAGTGAAATCAAGACTTCCTATTTGAGCTTAAGAGGAGAGGTCACATACCTTTTTGGCTTCATTGGGAAGTGAGTGAAGCTTGTCAAAGTAGAGGAGACTTCTTGTTGGACCTTGGGAGGAGCTTGTACAGCGTCAAAGCAAAGGTTGTAAGGTTCTTCTCCTTTTGAATTAATACAATCAAGCTCATTTTTCTCAACAAGTATCTCATGTTATTTGTTTCATGGACTCCTTGACTTTCGTGTTAAATATGTTTTATAATATATTCAGGTGATATTTAATTGTTTTCCTTGTTTGTGCTTGCAGGTTTGCGACGAAGGAACTTACTTGGATCAAAGGAGCGAAGGCATCTCCAAACTTGCGTTGGACATGAGGTAGGCCTTAAACATATTTGTTTGCCATTATTTATAAAGCACATTTAGAGAAAGATAGTGTCTGGTTGGTTTGTTTGTCATTAGGTCTTCATTAGATTCTAGGAAGGTCTATCTTGTCCGCAAGATCGACTCATTCTGCGTGACACTTATTGTGCATTAAATCCTATAGAAAAATGATATTTCTAAACTGTAACATATTTCACTATGTAATTTAAATTAGTAAAATGAACCCATAAAGGGGGCCATAAATGGAAATAAAAGTAAACTCTAAACAAGAAGCCAGAAGTGGATGTAACCATGGAAGAAAAATTGGGAGTAGAATTGGATGTTAAACTAGCCATCAAAACAAGATTCAAATAATGACAAAAAAAGGGTTCTAAAGTAGAATTAAAAAAGGGTGTAGCACTAGACACAAAGAAGGGAACAAAACAGGGCAAACAAAAGGATACCAGGATGCCAAAAATGACGCATAACTAGATTAAAACTAAAACTAAAATCTAGGTGAAAAATGAGATGCAAATGTGGACACAAAATGAAATAAAAGAAAAGGATGCAAATTTGGATGCCAAAATGGATGCAAAATTAGACACCAAAAATGATGCAAAATTGGACATAAAAAATGGTGCAAAAATGGGCATAAAATGGCTCACATTTGGATGAAAATTGAGATGCAACATTGGATGCAAAATGAGGTGCAACAAATGATTCAAAACTTGGATGCAAAAGTAGATGAAAAAATGGCTCAAAATTGAACATAACATTAGACACAAAATGGGATGCAAAGGTAGACACAACACATGGTTCAACATAGGATGCAAATTTAAACTCTCAAAAGGACGCAAAATTAAATGCAAGAAATGGTGTTAGAAATGATGCTAAAATGGATGCAACAAATGATGCAAAATTAAATGCAAAATATGGTGCAAAATAAGATGCAAAAAATGGTGCAAAAATGGATGCAAATCTTGGCACTAAATCAAAGTCAACATATGGTGCAAAATTGGATGTAAAAAATGGTGAAAAAAAATCCAGAAAAACTGGTGCAAAAATAGATGTAAAACTAAGTACAAAATTAGAAGCAAAAAATGGCATAAGACTAGATGCAAAAACTGGCAAAAAATGGATGCAAAAAAAGGCACTAAATCAGATGCAAAAGATGGTGTAATACTCGATGCAAATTATGGCACAAAACTAGAAGCAAAGAATGGCACAATAGAGGAAGAAAAAAACGATGCAAAAAACGATGCAAAAAATGGCACAAAACTAGAAGCAAAACCTGTTGTAATACCAAATGCAAATCTTGGTGCAAAATATGATGCAAAATTTGTTGTAAAAAAATATGAAAATTTTGGCGCAAAAAAGAATGCTTTAAAAATGGTACAATAGAGCCAGATTTAGCGCCAGGCTGCTCATCCCAATTGAGAAAAAAATGCACTAAAAACTGGTGCTAAATTTGGCGCAAATTATCTGTTTCTTTGTAGTGAACGTACCTCTAGTTCACACCATTTTTTTCAACATTACTAAATTAGAGGGTGTCATGAGAAGATTGTACTTCTTATTTTGTCCATGCATATTATATATGATTTAGTATTTTTATTAATTTTCATAATTTCTCCTATAAATATGATGTTGGGAATATTTAGCAATTTCTCTTCATCACAGTACCTTCAAGTTACCATAGAGTTCTATGGAGTCTTACTATATTCAAAGATATACATATGCATATGATGTTGTGTTTTCTAGGACTTAAAACATGGTTGGATATTTCCCATTACGTGCCATCCATTAACTTCATAAGATTAATGATTAGCTTATGGAATGAACTAATATATAAGTTCATATTTATATCATTTCAATCTTATAATACATCACACCTATGATATAACCATGTTAACTATGGCATATGAGCATTTGTTGGTTTCCGTGAGGTTATCAAGTGGATCCATTAGCTTGGGTATTAACATTTTACCTTTTCTAAATCTAGAGTTTATTCTTGGGATGAGTGTAGGCCCATGCGTACAAATGGCCCCTAACCATTATATTATATCGTTTTATCATTTCTATTAATTTTACTCTAAGTGGTTTCTTAATATTGGCCACTAGATTCATTTAATTTTTAACGAACGTTGCATGATACCTTGGTTACAACTAGATGAACTCTTCACATTTATATGGTTGGGTTGGGGTATCTTATCCTTCCCATTCACTAGGACCCTTACACCCCACTACTCCTCTTCTACATGGTGAGGTTCATGTGATGGGTGGCGTAGGTCTGTGGTGCACGCCCAACCCTACTAAGGTGGTGATGGACGAGTACGACTGCTCAAATAAGGATCGATGGTGGAACTCTACCACATAACCTTAATCTCATAACCTAAATATCCTTTTGCAAAAAGCATTTTTGGTGTCGCCGCACTCTAAGGGAAGGGTTTGGCAGTGCTCTGGGTAAACCCTAAGGATGTCGAACCACCCCTCTCTACTCGCCAGGATCACCTTAAGGAGTTATGTGCCTCCAATTTGGCATGTATGGTTCCTTCATAATCCTTTTCACCCATCCACTAGTTCTCTCTTTTCGCTTATCTGCTCAGGAGATGGATTTATCTTCAAATCCCCTGCACCATTTGCATAATGTACCTCTGACAATGGGTAGCCCGTGTATTGCATAATTTCTCTGGAATTATTTCTCCTATGGTGGTGTTCGCTTGTACAGGGCATGCATTTGCAGATATTGTATTATTTTTGAAATGGTTTGTCTTTCTTGATAGTTATACTTAACCTACAACCAGGGTTCCTTTGTCTTACTGTTCACTTTACCCGGTTGCAGAGATGTAGGTCTCATGATACCCTTAATCTATGGGGTTCTATTTAATGGAATTTCCAATAGAGGGCTCTGGCCAAGTTTGTCAACGAAGACAAAATGTGAGCATCCCTCACTTACAGGTAACCTCACACGGTTTCTCTTTTTTATTTCCAATTTGTTATAGTGAGATTAGGTCAAGAGTCTTGCACTAACACTTTTCTCCTTAACCCTATGCATGCCAAACACTAGTCTAATGCACCACTTTGGGTTTCCCCCAACGAGTTACAAGTATAATGCATTTCTCTACCACACAATTTCATTTGTCTCTTACCCTTTGGTTATCATTGTTTCCATTTACTAGGTTTAACTCTTACCTTTTCTCTCTTGTTGTTGTTGGTATAATTGAGTTACAGGTACCAAGAAACTTCACAGTCATAAGTTCGAGGTTTATTGTTCTTAGGTTTCATTCCTCCATTTAATGCATTGTTGCTCTGGCCCATTGTCCAAGTCGGTTGACTCCCTGCTTCAGGGGTGTTCTAGATGTTGATGGTTGCCATGGGTTTTTCTTCTTTTGCCAATTCACTGCTATTGAATTCTACTAAAGTCATGGAAAGCATTATTTCTAAAGGCTACTTGTAGCATTTGCATTATAAATTTCCTTAGTATTATATGTTGTCTTATTGGTTCTTTCTAGTTCGCCACACGGTGGTCTGCACTGTTTCTCTGTATTAAATGACACTATATGCCTCAGTATATTTCATGGTGACTCTATAATTAATGAAGCTGGTTAATTTATCCCTTTTAAGAGGGCAAGCCCAGTGTTGGGTTTAGGCTCAACAAATTTACTTTCTAAAACTGTTTTTCTTTATGTTCTCTATAATATATGCACCTATCATCTTAGATGAGGTTTATAGTAATTTATATGGATTCTGTTCATTTTACATTCTATTTTGATCTCTAGTGCACAATTTACATCTGTGTTACAGTACTGCATGTATTCTACTGGTTATATACATATATACATCTACTAGTGCACGGTGTCTATTTGGGTTTTCTCCACTTCTGGTTATTACTATGCTTTGTTTCTATTAATATCATATATATGATTTAATTTTTCGATTTCTCCAGTCTGCCAATACTTCTGTTATCTCTCATGCCCAGAATTTATTTGTTTTTCCTGTTCTATGGACCGATATGTGGACTTAATGGTTTACCATATTTTCTCTGTTGTTTCTTTCAGATCTGACTCTTCTTCAAGTATTTACTTGGAACCTTAAGCCCGTCACAATTTTTTGACTGCTAATGTACAAGGCTTTGGTTTTCTGGTCGTGGGAGTCGAACATAATACCTTAATTAGCATTCTCAGGTGTCTTAACCGAGCAAATAGGAGAATGGAGGGATACCTCACTCCTCTTGTCAACATCTCAAGGTCCTATAATAGGTCTTGCTTCCTAATATGCATACATATATATATATATATATATATATATTATATATATATATATATGTATTCATGTATATATCTATACATATATAGATGTATGTATATATGTATAGATATATACATACATACATATATATATATATATATATATTATATTATTATATATATATATATATATATTATATTATATGTTTATGTATGTTGTTATATATCTATACATATATAGATGTATGTATATATGTACAGATATTTATACATACATACATAGATATATATATATTATATTATAATATATATATTTATATATATATATATTATATATGTATAATATATATGTATATGTATATGTATATGTATATTATATGTAAATGTATATATATATATATATAGAAAATCCCTTTACATATATTATACAAAACTTCAGCTACAGACTAGTGTGCTTAGGCCAAACTTTATTAATTTGATTGAGTTTTTTGTATCAGATTTTTTCTGTCTTTCCTTTGAAAGGAATTGTATCCAAATTATTTTCTCCAGTGTTTGAACTATTCTATTGTTCCTATGAATTTACGAGAAATACATTTGTACTTATTTCATTTATGTAGAGTAGTAATAGCGTTCTAAAGCTGATATATTCTTCCTATGACTCTTTTCCATATATAACTTAATCATATATGCTACTCATCTCTGTTGTTTAGTTTAACAATATATCTGTGATATAAATGTACATTCTCACTACTCCTTAGTTAATGTAGTACATAATGCCTACTTTACAGTGTTGATGTAATAACACATGTTACAGAAAAAGCCTATAGAAAATTAGCACTACTCTACTTGGTATTTCCTAGCAATTTTAACTTTAAAAGCACCCTGTCAATGAAATTTTCAGAAATAAATTATTCACTATTTCTTGTTCTATATGATTACAACATTATGATATTCTTAGCTTCCATTTCACCAAGAAACAGACACCAATCCCCATTATATAATAATTCTTTCATATGATTCTTAAAGTTATATAACAAACCAAACAATAAACACTAACCTTAAATATTTAAAGCATGGTAAATCATAACCTAACCAGAAAAATGTAGTCAGAATACACTTGAGAATGGAGTATTTTTCTCCTCCCAACCATAGAATTGATCTCCTTTAGCTCTCCCCTATGCAGAGATTCACTCTTTCCAAGAGATCAACAACCCCTTGTTGATCCTTTCAATAGATATTTAATACCTTTCATGATAAGGTTTCCTTTAGTGGCATCTCGCTTTTGGTGGATCATCATATCCACTTGCCCATGCTTTTCCATAAAAGCCGCCTTTTTCTAGCATGGTGCTTTTAGGCTTTTCTAAGCTTAGCATCTTTCTCCAAGTAAGCAACTTAATGGACCTTTCTCTCCCATCCATTAAGTTTATCTATAATTTATTCTAGATTACTTATCATGAAAGAAATATAAAGTCTCATTTATTAATGAGATTTTATATTTAATTTATTTTGGAAAGAATCTCACTTCTGGGTGTCTCATTCCCAAGTACATATATCTCATATATTTATTTATTAATAAATAATCATTTAGAGAATTAATGCAATAACATTCTTTGGATTTTCTTCCATTCTTTCTAACGCAACACAATCTAACCAGAGTGATTTTACTGCAATAGAGGGATATTACATTCTCCTCCCCTTTTATTAATATCGTCCTTGATGATCGCGGTCTAGTTTCCTTTCCTCGAAACCTTGCTGGATAAGTTTTATTTTGCTCATTTTCCTTGCTTGCACATATCGTTTATAGAGGTAAAGCCTTTATTTGCGCTTAATATTGAGGAGCAGTTCAATTTCGAAGCCGGATTGTTTTCCAGTTAAGATACGAGGGATTCTATTGGAAGGTCTCCTTCGACTCTCCCTGTAGCATTTTCCACTCAATTAGGTGAAAGTTATCATGTACCTATTTTCCTGAGTATTAGTACATGAAACATTAAAATTTTTAATGTGACTAAGAATTATTCATTGATAAGCTACAGTTACCATGTGGTTAGTCCTCTTCGTGTTACCAGAGAATTTTCTTCTTTTCCTAAGATAAAAAAGGAAATACTTCCTATTGTTCACACTTTTAGTTAGCACTTTACTTCATTTTGTGTGCTAGCCAAATTATGTAGCAGATATACTATTGCATGTATACCCTGCTCCTAGTTTAACACATTTACGTGAAGACTGAATATATGCTTCTTAATTTCCCCTACACTCAACATAATTTCCACATGTATCCAATAAATTTTGTGCCATCAATGTGTTACCATAATAGACCCAATTTCCATACTCATTATCGTGAATATTTTCTACTTATTGACTTCCATATACATAATTGTTTTTCACCTAACCCACATAAAGTTAACAATTATCAGGGTTTTTTGTAACATATTACTTAAATAACATTGTATCAATTGTGCTTATATTATTGTAGATAATTTCATAGCTGCTATGTGATGATTAACATAGCCTTCAAGTGACTTATCTATGTCAATTACTGACAGCTTTTAGTGGAAGAAAGGAATTGCCTCCTTTTCCCAGTATGATTGCACTGATGCTAACACTTTCTTTTTGCAGTTCGTCTGCATCTGTCACACTATTCCTCTGCATTCCAATAATGTTATTCATATCTAATATATCATCTTGACAATGCCACAGACCCTTTTTTTTCTTTTTATTTTTGTAAGTGACCTTAATTAACTTCCTTGATATGAATAAAAAAACTTATGCGTACATTTGAAGTGAATGTATTAGGAGAATTTCAATATTTTCTCAGCATTCATAATTTGAAACGTGATGATGGAATTGTCATTTCAGTCCAAGTAAGCTCTTTATCTTGTGAAAATTTTATGCATGGAAGAATGGAAACCTTTCCCTACCCCTTTCCAATCTAGAGTTAAATACAACTACTTGTATCTCTCTTAAGGTAGATGCCACTTTGTATGGCTTTCGAGCAGTCTCATATATTAGACTAAGAGTAGATTGAATATCGCCCTTGTTTTTAATACATACAAATTTTAAAGACTGGTTGCCTATCAATTTGGTATCCAACACTCTTATGGGGGTAAGACTATCTTGTTTTGATGCACTAAAACTCAGGTCAGGATACCACTCAGCATGAACATAATTCTTCTTTAAGTTATTCACATTCTCTCGGCCCAGGGCCTGTTTCTTGCTTGAGTAAGAAATAGTCTATGGTTTATCTCTTCCATGGAGGTCAAATATAGAGTTGTTGTCACAACTAAACAAAAGGCACCGTGGATCATAAATTATTGGATGAACCTGGACTTTAGTAGGAGAAGCCAATTTCAATACAGTGTAATAATCAAGATGCCATTCTTCTTGCCTACCATGCAATGTACCATTAGAGGACCAACCACATCGAGGTTCATCAACATTACCTTACAATTCATCCAGGATTAGATCACCCATATGTCGCAATGTTGCACCAAGGACCAAATTGCAGACATCTTGACCAAGCCTTTGGTACTTGTGAGTTATATTTACGCAAATATAATTGCATATTTGCATAAGCATAAGTTTTGACAAAAGCCAAGATCGTCAAATTTTAGTCTACTTGGGATGAAGGAAGTTGTGATTAAAAGGGGATAATTATAATGTCCTTTAATTATAGGTCTATCTTAAAGGGGGTCTATGCAAATATAATTGATCTTGGCATAGTGGGATATGGTTTTTAATATTAATTAACACAATAAATGAGTGGTCACATCTTTTTTGTATTAAAAAGGGTTCTTGTACTACATAGTACTTATGGTGCTCAGTATATCTCCATATATGGTGTTTTCTAATTAATCCTCCTGTCTAATTTATATACATCAGAATTCCTCATTAAACATCAATGTGTCCTCCAATTTGTGTTAGTTTCATGCCCCTCTTCTTGGGGTAAATGGGATAAATATAATTGGATACAAATCAGATTAAGTTTGCAGTAAAAGCCTGTGGTAAAATAGCAAATTACTTCAGAAGAGTTTGCCTCTATGGATTTGGTGAATTCCAGTAAGCTCCTTATAGAAATTAGTCATTATAGGATGATAAACATGTTTAATGTAAGTATGAAAATTCCCCTCCATTCTTCTTGTTATGTTATTAACTAGAACAGAAGAAACTTCAATTATCTCTTATGGACTAAGGCGTGTACCCACGTCACAAGCTGCCTCAAAATCACTCACAACAAAGTGCTAAAAATATTGGAGTTAACTTTCTTGGGTATTCCCTTGAGGTTTCATTTTAAAAGGTAGACGTCGATTAATGCTTCCTGTCAGCACCATGTAGTCCCAATTCCTTTGACTAATAAGTCCCTACTTCAATGTATGTGTTGGGTAAGTATGAGAACTAAAATCTTGTGGAAAATATAGAGGCGAATTTGGTACACTCATAGATATTTCCTTTATATAACCTTCATTGCTCCTCTAAGATTTTTTTTCCATAGATCTACATCTCAAGGATTCCTTTCCTATGTGTAGTGACACTTCAATCAAATCAAGAAACACCACAACCTCGCTACTTATTCTTAGCTCAAACTCCGTTTTGATGATTAGAAATGTTCAACTAAGACCTTTCCAATCTACATTTATTGATGATAGTTTGGGACTCCCATATGAAAACCCACAAAATTCTCAGTCCTTAACCTGGGTGTGTCTTTATATTCCCTCAACCTTTCAGTGTGACCAAATTTGATCTTATTTGTTTTGTGAACATAGTTATCCTAGAATATAATATGGGTAAATGTTTATAACGATTGTGACTACTAATGCCCCTGGATTATAAAAATAGAATGCTTCTTATTCTTATATACTTAAATCCATGTTTCCATGTGTACCATAATGAAAGTGTCAAAATAGCCACACACTATTTATTAGCCAGAGTGGTAGGAAATAAGGTTGTATACTTGTAGTTTGGAAATGTTTTGAGGCATCCACCAAATGAAGGAATGCCTTGCAACCTCATTTCATATAGTTTATAATATAGATTTCAATAACACTAATGTGGTAAAATATATAAGAAATATGCGAGTTTATACAAAACTTGACCTATTTATACATGTGGTCGGGTCCATTATTTCCTGATTTATGAATTTACATATTGTATAACTCGCCTTTATGTATCACAATATCACTTCTTATTCAGCTAATAACTTCCTCACATAAAATTTAAATTTTCAGTGTTCCTCGGAACATACTTATTTTTTGGATAAGACTTTCATCCAGATATTGCTCTACCGTTGCAATCAAGATTTAGCAATTGTAAGAACCCACTTATGCCCCTCAAAGGTAAACACATTTTGAGTAGTGTATGATGTTTCCCTTTATTATTGATATTGTTAAATTTGGTGATCAAGGTGTGAAAATTTTCTAGTTTTACTGTGTCTCGTGGTACTTTATTAGGCATTAGTATAGTTCATGGAAGATCAATGAGTGATAACGAAACGAAACTATCTAGTCTGGCCTTTTAATTGTCCCAATCCTTAAAATTTTGGGCTTAACTTTCCCAATTTCTTGAGCAGAACCCATTGGTTGCTTCCAATTTTTCTCTATTTTCCACTTATCAGTTTTTCCACCCAAAAGGGTATTCTTGCTATTTCAAGCGTTATCTTAGAATTGTTTAGGAAGGTCAAATTTTCCTACCTATTGTATACTCCTTCCTGTATGTGTGTCTGTAGTGATTAGAAAAAAATTGAATTAGTTTTATGTTTCCTTTACCCTTCAGTGGTTATTCAATATGTACTTATTATAATTATTTTCTCCATATTGTTGTTCCGGAACCAATGCACATCCGACGACTTAAGTAATTTTGCAAGAAATTCTTAATGGTATAGCTATGTCCATTAGGTTTGAAAGTTGAACCTACAAAATTGATTGTTAGAAAAAAATGTTACAACAGTTGTATGGATGCTTTACCACTCTTAGCTGAGTCCATTTTCAGTTTAGTGTTGACACCCATTAGGCCCAAGGGTTGAGCCTAAGCTCTGATACCATTTGTAACATACCTCTAGTTCACACTATTTTTCTTTCCAACATTTCTAAATTAGAGGGTGTCATAAGAAGATTGTACTTATTATTTTTTCCATGAGTATTATATAGGATTTAGTATTTTTGTTAATTTTCATAATTTCGGCTATAAATATTATTTTGGGAATCATTAGCAATTTATCTTCACCACAATACCTTCAAGTTACCATAAATTTCTATGGAGTCTTACTACGTCCAAGGATATACCCCACTAATAATTTGGTCATCCATTGGTATCTAGAAATATGCATTCGATGTTGTGTTTTTTGGGAGTTAAAACATGGTTGGATATTTCCTATTACATTCTATCTGTTAACATCATAATATGAATGGTTAACTTATCGAATGAACTGATATATAATTTTATATTTAGATCATTTCATTCTTATAATACATTAGGCTTATGATATAACCATGTGAACTATGGCATATGAGCCTTTATTGGTTTTTGTAAGGTTATCAATTGGATCCATTAACTTGGGTATTAACATTTGACCTTTTCTGAATCTGAATTTTATTCTTGGAATGGGTGCAGGCCCATGCGTACACATGGACCCTAACCATTATATTATGTTAGTTTATCATTTCTATTAATTTGCCTCTAAGTGGTTTCTTAACATGGGCCGCTAAAGTCATTTAATGTTTAACAAATGTGGTATGATACCTTGGTTACAATTGGTTGAACTCTTCAAATTTGTATGGTTGGGTTGGGGTATCTTATCCTTCCCATTTTCTTGGTGTTGTATGCCCCACTACTCGTCTGCCACATGGTGAGGTTCATGTGATGGGTGAATTACATCTTTGGTGTGTGCCCAACCCTACTAAAGTGGTGATCGACAACTACAACTACACAAATAAGGATTGACGGTGGAACTCTATCACATAACTCTAATCTCATAATCTAAATCTCATTTTGCACAATGTGTTTCTGCTGCCTCCGCACTCTAAGTGAAGGGTTTGACAGAGCTTTGGCTGAACCCTAAGGATGTCGAACTACCCTTCTCTTCTCACCAGGATCACCTTAATAAGATATGCGCCTCCCATTTGGCATGTACTCTCCCTTCATAATCCTTTTCACCCATCCACTGGTTCCATTTTTTCGCTTATCTTCTCAGGAGATGGCTTTACCTTCAAAAACCCTGCACCATTTTCATAATGTCCCTCTGACGATGGGTGTAGCACCTTTTTCCCACATCTACCCAAGTAACTAGCCAACTGGGGTAAACGTGAGATGAGAGGCTACATGATTGGATTCAACCTCCTATGTGACCTTAAGGAAGTGGAATCAATGGAAACATCACACACAATCATCCAACATCAACTTCAGAATCGTTAGGAGACAAGTCAACCACTCAGACAACCTGTCCCTGGGTCCCACTGATGTTCTAGACATCTTAGGACTCATTCGCTCCCATGCTATGGGCAAGAGAGCACCAAGAAATGCAAATTCTCTCCCATAGGATTTCTTGCCAGTGACCAGAGACTAAAATCAGTTTTGTGCTAGCGACCCCAAGATTTAAGCCACCTCTTCAGGCCCAGAGTCTAGGTCACTGCTCATAATGGAATGATAATTTAGGAACAGTAAAAGAACAGGGAAACAATGATGAAAAAGAAATAAATTGAACAAGACCTTCATTAGATCCCTACTAGCCATGCCTAACATTTTGTCGAACATATCATCAAAATGTAACCTACAGGTGTAAACAATAGAATTAAGTGTAGGGATCTCATACTTATCTGAGAATCACTATGAACCATCGTCCCCTCATGTCATTTGCTACATTATCATCTATTAGGCCATAGATACATTATCCATTCATTTATAAGTAAAAGCATGCTGAGAGCCATACATAGTTGTTGCCATAAAACATACATATTACCAACATAATAGGAACAAAAATATCATAAACATATAAGCCATAAAATCCACATATACATGAGTACATTTACACATGAAAATCAAAGGAATGAATTTCTCATTAATGAATGTAATAAACCAATAGGAGATGGGACTACCATGTTCCACCTAACCATAGAATGGTTGAGCCAAATATCTCTTCAGCCATTCAACCTCGTGCCATATTCCAAGCATGAATGTGGGACTCAAACCAAAATAACCAACTGGGGCATACTGAAGCTAAACCACTTCACCCTCATCAATAGAAACTAGGATTTACCACAGTCCATCATGGATCACTAGGCCAACACAATAAACATATCATAATAGGATTTGCCATGATCTCCACCCGATCACTAGGCCAAAAAATCATGGATTCCACTAGATTTCTTCACCTACACTGTGAGTAATTTTCCTATCTCCTCGTCTCTCAGGCTTTACCACAATCCAAACCTAGATCACTAGGCCCTAAACCTAGACCCACTCTCTAAGATTTATCACATATCCCAAGCTCGAGATTACTAGGCCCAACAGGGAACAAACCACCTCTTAGCTTTGTCATATATCCTACCATGCACAGACCATCCGAGGCAACACAAAATTTGGCTTTACCGCAAACCACAATCTAGCTTAGGGGTTACTAGGCCATGTGTTCTATCATTTTGGAGATCCACCTCACTCAACTTCAAATCCATCTGACAATACAACTCAACCAAGACATGAGACCACATGACACCATGGCTATCCAGAAATAACAAGGCTAGGCCCAAAAAATTGTTACACCTGGTAAAACCCATGCCACAACAGTAAATGAAACACATGAAATACCATGCATGCCAAGTCTAGGAAGGAAAATACACATGCAAGTCAATAGCTTAAATGAAGCCTATTTTTGATGCTTGACCCTGCCTTTCCCTACTTCAATCTTTGCTTCCTCTTGTCTTCTTTTCCCTTCTTGATCCAATGCCAAAATGCTCCAAGAAAACTCTAAGTGTCCAAGAGAGAGAGAGAGAGAGTAATGAGAGAGCTCCAAAACTGAACTGAAAAAAAGTTACCAACTGATCCTCATAATCATTTTTATGAATGAGGCCTCTATTTTATTTATTGTCCTTCATTTTCCTCCTCACATGGAACCTGTGACCTTTCACCTCCTTTTTCTCATAATTTCCATTATTTTCATAAATGATTGCCAATTAATGCCTCATATCTTTCCAAAGTCGTAGTCATTGCCTTTGCCAATTTCCTTAGCCATAAACAATCAAATGAACGCCCCCTAGGATGTCTTTCCCAACATTCATCTTGGAATAAGTGTCCCATCAACTATGGTTATTGTTTTTAACTTTTATTAGACGGAATTTTCACTAGGGATGTTACAGAACCCTCCCCCTTGGGGGACACCATCTTCAGTGTTCAATCACGCATATATCTCAGCAACCCACTGAAAGAAGACATACTTCTCATGGAGCTTTATAACATAGCTTGATGCGGTATTTACAATGAAGGACCTGCTCAAAAGTAAAACATCATGGCAACATACTTCATACTGGAGCTTTATAACATAGCTCATTACGGTATTTACAATGATCATCTTGTTGAGTGCCAACCCACATGACATCATAACATCATGATAAAATAACCACATGATAGCATAGTAACATGACAACATAATCATAATGACATGACACCCATACCACTTAGTGGAGCTTTATAACATAGCTCATGGTGGTATTTACATCCATATTCATATGTACATCTAACAATATCACAAAAATATATACCAAAAGCATGTACCAAAACATATACCAGAACATCATATCAAATCCTATATCAAAACACTGTATCAAATCATATACCAAAACACCATATCAAAGCATACTCCAAAAAACCATATAAAAGCTGCTTTGCCTCAATTGGAAAACAAGGAAGGATACATAGTTGGCATCTGAATCGCAATATAACATGTAGCTTCATCAGACCCAAATTGCCTCCATTTCACTTTAAATTGCTTGATCTCTCAGTTCTGGAGAATGAGCACCTTTTTCTGCAATATACATTGAGGCTCCGGATGGAATTCTCCATCTAGTTCCACTTGCAATACAAACGAGACAATCACATTATTAGCTTCCTTAACATACTTCTTAAGAAAATATACATGTAAAAATTCTTTGACTTTCACTGTCAGAGGTAGTGCAAGTCGATATGCTACTGGCCCAATCCTCTAGATGATATTGAAGGGTACACAAAACCATGGTGCCAGCTCGGCACATGATCCAATCTATAAGGAGCTCTTCTTCGGTTTGATGAAAAAGTACACTTGTTCCTTGACCTGGAACTCCTTGAACAACCTGTTCTTATCTGCATAAATCTTCTACCTATCTCGTGTTACCTTTAGATTCTTCTTGATTACCTACATTTCCTGATCCATGTCTTCCAACTTATCTGGTCCAATCAATACTCTACTAACTAGATCACTCAAATTGATCGGAGTCTTAAAACTCCTCCCATACAATGCCTCAAAAGGACTCATCCTTAATGAATCCTGATAACCTTTGTTGTATGTGAACTCTACCAAAGCAAGATATTCTTCCCACTTCCGTTGCTGATGCATCACATACATCCTCAACATGTCCTCCAATATCATGTTGCCCCTCTTTGTCTATCCATCTATCTGCGGATGATAAGTTGTACTGAAGGCCAACTCTATGTCCAAACCTACAAATAATTCCTTCCAAAACTTGGAAGTGAACTTCACATCCCTGTCTAAAACAATCTTCTTTGGAACACTATGCAGTGTAACCACATCTCTGATGAATACCTGTGCCACATCATTAGCGGAGAATGTAGTCTTCACTAGAATGAAGTGTGTAACGTTCATCAATCTGTCCAGAACAACCATGATGGATGCATGATGTTTCACTGTCTTCAACAACCCTGTAATGAAGTCCATGGAAATGATCTCCCATTTCCATTTTGGAATCACAATCGGTTTTATCAGTCCACTTGGGGATGCTTACATTCTTCTTTCACTTGTTGGAAATCAAAACATCTAACCACAAACTCTGCTACATCCCTCCTCAAATTTGGTCAATAATAAAATATCTTCTCTGTGTTCAGCGTCTTTTGGTAGCTTGGGTGACCTGAATATGGTTTATCATGAAACTCTCTCAATATCACCTTCTTGAGCTTACTATTATCTGACTCATATATCCTATCTCAGAACTTGACAAATCCATCTGCTATAAGACAATAATCCATACCTTGTGCCCCTGCACCTGTACATGTACTGTCACATCTACCTGTACCAACACCTTGTTGCAACTTGTGCACCATCTCCATATACCTGACATGCCTGCAAGAGCCTATCCTCTAGATCTGTCCCATAAGAGCTCATAGTTTCCAAGTGATTTACATGTACCCCTCTCTTGAGAGAATCTGCCACCTTTTTCTCTTTACCTTTGATGTACCTAATCTCAAAATCTAACTCACTAATCATGGATAACCATCTAACATACCTGAATCAGATTCAGCTGGTCAAACAAATACCTTAACCCAATATGGTACTCATAAGTACAAACCTCCTACCAAGAAGATAAAGCCTCCACATCTGCAATGCATGTATGATCACTGCTAACTCAAGATCATGTGTCGGGTAGTTCTACTCATGCTCGTTTATTTTACAGGATTCATAGCATGCCACCTATCCATCCTGCATAAAGACTCCACCGAGCCCTCTCTTTCAAGCATCTCTGCATACCAAAAATTATTTTTCCGGATATTAAATCTGTAGCACTAGTGCATCTGTCAACAACTGCTTAAGTTTCTCAAGCTAACCTCACACTCCTCTTTCCATTCAATCTTCTTACCTCTCCTTTGCAATGATTTGATAGGATAAGAAATATGCGAGAAGTTACTGATGATGCTGCAAAACCCATGAAAGATCTCACCTCATCCACACTCTTAGGAGCTACCCTCTCCATGATGGCTCTTATAATTTTTGTGATAGGATAATGGCGTACCAGACCCATACAATATCTCACCTCATACACACACTTAGGAGCTATCCACTCCATGATGGCTCTTATCTTTTCTGGATCTCCTGCAATTCCCTCCTTGTAGACAACATGCCCCAAGTAGTGTACCTCAGTCTGAAAGAAACTACACTTATTGATTAGCATACAATTTATTCTCTCTCAACAGCCTCAACAGTGCTGCTAAATGCTCAACATGCTCTTCCTCATTCTTAGAATATACCAATATATCATCAATCAACACAATAACAAACTTATCCAAATATGGATGCAAGACTCTATTCATCAAGAATGTAAATGTAGCTGGAGCATTAGTTAAGACAAATGGAACAAAAACAAACTCATAATTCCCATACTTGGTCTTGAATGCAATCTTGTAAATATCCTCCTTTTTGATGCGTACCTGATGGTATCTGGATCTCAAGTTGATCTTCGAGAACACTACTTCTCCCTTCAACTAATCGAACAAGTCATCAATCCTCGGCAAAGGGCAGTTGTTCTTAATAGTTACTTTGTTCAATTGCATGTAGTCAATGCATAATCTGAGGGTTCTATCTTTCTTCTTCACAAACAAAACTGGTGAGCCCCAAGGTGATGCACTTAGCCTAATGTATCCCTTTTCCAACATTTCCTTCAACTGTAACTTCAACTCAACCAACTCAGGTGTGTTCATCCTGTAACTTGATTTTGATGCTGGAGCTTCCCATGGCACTAACTCAATTGAAAAGTATACCTCCCTGTGAGGTGGCAACTTTGTAATGTCCTCGGGAAATACATCCTAAAATTGCTACAAAACTAGGTACTTTCTCAACACATCTACATCCTCAATCTCCTTACCCTTATCACTAGAAATGTGTACTAAAAGTAACATACACCCTTCATACGACTACGCTTTTCTTGCATAGATATCATCATCCTAACTAATGTGGCTTTCTTCTTACCCTGTAGGACTCTTGGTTCTCCATTGTCATCAACACATTCAATAGCTTTTTCATAATAGTCTACCTTGGTTCTATGAAGATACAACCAATCCATGCCCAAAAACATACTGTATGTTCCTAGCAGTAATACATTTAAATGTGTTGTGGTAGGTATACCATTTAAATAAAATGCGCAAGCTCTTACCCAATGATTAGCCTTCTTTTTTGTACATGTAGCCAACTACACTAACCAAGACTCTGCATGCAATTCCTTACTCAAACCACACTTATCCACCAGATCTATACTAACATAGCTATAATTATATCTTGGGTCAATCAAAATAGAAATAACTTGATCACAAATCTTACCGTCCTTCTCAATGATAGATGCTTGGTGTTCTTCCTATCTATTGTCCATTGGTGCATAGATACAAGGAATGCTCTTCCCTACATCCCCAATAGTATGTGCCTCCTGTGCACAGTATATCTAAGGCCTACCAGCCTAATTATGTGGAAAATATATCTTAAGGTGTTCCTTGCCACATGTCCAACACTCCAACTGACCAGTACCAACACCTCTATGTTGTCGCTACGACTCATGTCCCTATCTAGCTACATTAAATCTCTTTTTGGGTGCCACATTCTCTTTCTCATCTACATGTTGAGGCCTTGTCCTCTTAGGATTCCATTTACCTTTACCTTTGTCTTTTCCCTTACATCCTTATTGAGATTCATTCTTACGCTTTGATTATTCATATCAATGCTTCAATTTCCCAATAAATTTCTCAAGTGACCGAGGCTTATCATACTCAATTCAATCTCTAAATGCTAATGGAAAACCACTAACAAACTCTTGAAATTTAGCCTTCTCATTAGTAAGACATGATGCATACCTCAATAGCTCTAGAAACTTTGTCCTGTACTCTTTGTCTCTCATTAATCCAATCTTTAGCTCATAAAACTCTTTAACCTTTATGTCATAGTACATTTTTGACAAGTAATTATTCTTGAAAAGCCTCTTGAACTCCCACCAACTCAAGTCATCTGTCTTGATGTCTCTGACTCATTTAACATCTTCCCACCAAATGTCTACTTTACCTTTCAAGTTGAATATCACTACGTTGGCCTTCATGTTATCTGTGTAATCATGTAAATCAAATAAACTGTTCATCCCAAGTATCCAAGCCTCTGCTTCTTTCAGATTCTTCACAACTCCATCAAAATTAGGCTGCTTCACTTTTTTAAACTCATCTGGTAAGTATCCCCTATCATTCCTCCTATAAGGATGATAATGACGATGATCATGATGTCTATTAGAACCAGAACTAGAATAGTACTTGTATCCATCTCCTCACCTATCCGGATTATTTAACAACCTACCATCTCTCACAGTATCAGAATTATCTGAATTGTGTCTACCAAGAGACCTACTTCCATATGCCCCATTAGTTCTATCTTCATGTCCATGGTTGATTTGAAGTAGCCCTTGTCATTGCAAGTCTAACAAACTCTAAAGAAGTATAGCATTAACCTTTTCCTGCTTCTCTTGTGCTTGTATGATCAAGTCATTATCTTCCTTACAACTCCTTATCTCTTCCTTCAAGCTCCTCAACGTATCTACCAAATCAGAAGTGTGCCCCGCACCATGCTACTCATCTGATGCATAGGGAGATTCTATTTAGTCTACCACCTTGCTAGCCATTGGATCTTTTACTGCAATGCATAATATGTAGGATAAACCAAATCACAATAAATCAACATACCTTAGCATAATTCGGGGAGGATACCTTGTCTACAAGATCACCAAATCAACTTGATACATGTATAACATAAAAATAACAACATATAGACATACACAAATAAATGTATCAACACATAAACATCACTTTAGATAGGGTACATTAATTAATGCAAGGCCATATCAATAATGCATGTTATGACCTGATGCATGACAAAAACCATTACTACAATGTACACACTTCCACATGCAACCATAAAAATGCATAAGCAATGCCTAATCAACTACACATACACATAAATGCATGTAGTCGAACATAAGAGATCAATTATTGTAATCAACCTACAAGATTGATACATGTAATCAAGTCTACAAGAATGTAGCCTAACATACAAAATTGTAAGTAGGTGACATAAAATCAACATGTAAGTGACATATAACAATATGTAACCGGTCATATACCGATGACAAATTCATTCCACAAAATCAACATCCAATTCAACATGGCAACCATACTACAACCATAATCAATCATCCAGCAATGCAACAAGCGCATCAAATGAAAGTGTAAGAGACACACATGCAACTGACATGCATGCATGACCAACAC
The DNA here is from genome assembly GCA_000404065.3 of Pinus taeda. Classification (NCBI taxonomy): domain Eukaryota; kingdom Viridiplantae; phylum Streptophyta; class Pinopsida; order Pinales; family Pinaceae; genus Pinus; species Pinus taeda. The sequence continues at coordinate 35,333 of APFE031133761.1, forward strand.
ACTTTGCCCATCCATTATGAGGGGTGAAAAATGCTCTGGTACCACTCTGTAACACCCTCCTCCCACATCTACCTAAGTAACTAGCCAACCAGGGTAAACATGAGATGAGAGGATACCATGATTGGATTTGACCTCCTATGTGACCTAGAGGAAGTGGAATCAATGGAAACATCACACATAGTCATCCAACATTAGCTTCACAATCACTAGGAGACAAGTCAGCCACTCAACTAGCATGTCCGTGGGTCCCACTGATGTTTTGGACATATTATGCCTTAGTGGCTTCCATGCTATGGGAAAGAGAACGTTTAGAAAACAAAAATATTTCCCACAAGCTTGCCTAGTAGTGACCAGAGACTAAAATTGCCATTTCTGTGCCAGCGACACCGGGATTTAAGCCACTTTTTCAGGCCTAAAGTCCAAGTCACTTCCCATAATGGAATGATAACTCAAGAACAGTAAAAGAACATGGAAACAATGATGCAAAAGAAATAAGTTGAATAAGACCTTCATTAGACCCCTACTAGCTATGCCTGACATTTTTTTCAAACATATCATCGACATGTAACGTACAAGTGTAAATAACATAATTAAGTGTAGGGATCTCATACTTATCTGAGAATTGCTATGAACCATTATCCCATCACGTCATTTGCTAAATTATCATCTATTAGGCCATAGATAGATTATCCATTCATTTACAAGTAAAACATCTTGAGAGCCATACATAGCTGCTATGATTAAACATACATATAACCAACATAATAGGAATATAAATATCATGAACATATCAACTATAAAATCCATATATACATTAGTACATTTACACATGAAAATCAAGGGAATTAATTTCTTATTAATGAATGCAATAAGACAACTAGAGATGGGACTACCACATTCCACCCGGCCATAGAATGGTTGAGCCAATTCTCTCTCCATCCATTCCCCCCGTGCCATATTCCAAGAATGAATGTGGAACTCAAACCAAAAGAACCAACTAGGGCATACCGAGGGTAAACCACCTCACCCTCATCAACAGAAACCAAGCTTTATCATAATCCATCCCAGATCACTTGGCCAACACAATAACCATATCATAATAGGACTTACCATCATGTCCACCTGATCACTAGGCTAAACAAGAATGGATGCCACTGGATTTATCCACCTAAACCATGAGGAATTTTCATATCTCCTAGTCTCTCAGGATTTACCACAATCCAAACCTGGATCACTAGGCCTAAACCGAGAGCCACTCTCCAGGATTGACTGCATATCCCGAACTCGAGATTACTAGACCCAACATAGAGTAAACCACCTCTTGGCTTGATCTTATATCCTGCCATTCACTAGCAAGGATTCCTAGGCCTTTCGAGGAAACACAAAATATGTCTTTACTGCAACCCACAGTCTGGCTCAGGGGTTAATAGTCCATGTGTTATATCATTTTGGAGATTCACATCACTCAGCTTTGAATCCATCCGGTAATCTAGCTCAACCAAAACATGAGACCCCATGACACCATGGCTATCTGGAAATGGAGAGGCTAGGATGAAAACATTGTTACACCTAGCAAAATCCATACCACAACAACAAAAGAACCATATGGAATACCATGCATTTCAAATATAGCAAGGAAAATACACATGCAAGTCGATACCTACAATGAAGCCTATTGTAGATTCTTGATCTTGCATTTCCCTGCTTGATCTTTACTTCCCCTTGCCTTATTTTCCTTTCTTGCTTCAATGCCAAAATGCTCCAAGAAGACTCTAAGTGTCCAAGAGTGAGAGTGAGAGAGAGAGAGAGAATAATGAGATAGCTTCAAAACTGAACTGACAAAAGGTTACCAACTGATCCTCAAAAGCCTTTTTATGAATGAGGCCTCTATTTTCTTCATTTTCCATTATTTTACTTCATTTTCCTCCTCACATGAAACCTCTGACCTTTCAACTCCTTTTTCTCCTAATTTCCATTATTTTCATAAATAATTGCCAATTAATGCCTCATGCCTTTTCAAAGCCTTAGCCATTGCCTTTGCCAATTTCCTTAGCCATAAACAATCAAATGAACACCCCCTAGGATGTATTGCCCAACATTTAGGTTGGAATAAGTGTCCCATCAACCATGGTTATTGTCTTTTATTATATGGAATTTTTGCCAGGGTTGATACAACGGGCACCTCATGTATTTCAACATTTATCTGGAAATATTTCTCCTATCGGAGCGTTCGGTTGTACAAGTCACACATTTGTAGGTATTGTGTTATTTTTGTAATGGTTTGTCTTTCTTGTTAGTTATATTTAACCTATAGGTAGGGTTCCTTTGGCTTATTGTTCACTTTACTTGGTTGCAGACATGCAGGTCTCATGATACCCTTAATCTATGGGGTTCTGTTCTATGGAATTTCCGGTAGAGGGCTCTACCTAGGTTTGTCAATGGAGACAAAATGTGAGCATTCGGTGCTCATAGGTAACCTCACATGGCTTCTCTTTTTATTTCCTGCAATAAATTCGTTATAGTGAGACTAGGTCGAGAGTCTTGCACTGCCCATTTTCTCCTTGACTATATGCATGCCAAAATCTAGTCTTAACCACCACTTTGGGTTTCCTCCAACGAGTTACAGGTATAATGCATTTCACTATCGCACAACTTCATTTTTCTCTCACCCTTTGATTATTATCGTTTCCATTTACTGGGTTTGACTCTTACCTTTTCTCTCTTGTTGCTGTTGGTGTCATTCACTTACAGGTACTAAGAAACTTCACAGTCATAAGTTCGAGGTTTGTTGTTCTCAGGTTTCATTCCTCCATTTAACACATTGCTTCTCTGGCCCATTTTCTAGGTCGGTTGACTCTTTGCTTTAGTGGGTTTTGCATGTTGATAGTCGCCATGGGTTTCACTTCTTTTTCTAGTTGACTTCTCTTGAATTCCACTCAAGTCATGGAAGCCATTATGGCTCCAAGTAGCATGTAGCATTTGAATTATAAATTTCCTTAGTATTATATGTTGTCTTGTTAGTTCTTGCTGGTTCACCACATGGTCATGTTCACTGCTTCTTTTGTATTAAATGACACTATATGCCTCAATATATTTCATGGTGACTCTGTAATTAATGAAGCTGGTTAATTTATCCCTTTTAAAAGGGAAAGCCCAATGCTTGGTTTAGGCTCAACAAATTTACTTTTTGAACCTGTTTTTCTTTAAGTTCTTTGTAATATATGCACGTGTCATCTTAGATGAGGTTTACAGTATTTTATATGGATTTTATTCATTTTATGTTCTATTTCAACCTCCAGTGCATAGTTTACATTTGTGTTACAACACTACATGTATTCTACTAGTTACTGTGTTGTTTCAACTACCAGCGCATGGTGTCTGTTTGGGTTTTCTCCACTTCTGGTTATTATTATGCTTTGTTTCTATTAATATCATATATATGATTTTCTTGTTCAATTTCTCTAGGCTACCAGCACTTCTGTTATCTTTCATGCCCATAATTTATTTGTTTTTCCTGTTCTCTAGTCTGATATGTGGACTTAATGGTTTACCATATTTTCTCTATTATTTCAGTCAAATCTGAGTTTGTCTCGAGTATTTACTTTGAAGCCTAAGCTTATCACAATTTTTTGACTACTAATGTATAAGGCTATGTGTTTCTGGCCGTAGGAATTGAGCATAATACCTTAATTAGCATTCTCAGGTGTCTTACTGGAGGGATACCTCACTCCTCTCATCAGCATCTCGAGGTCCTGTAATAGATCTTTCTTCCTAAGATATCTATATATATATATTATATATATAATATATATCTATATATATATATATATATATATATATTATTATATATATATATATATATATATTTATATATATATATATATTATATTATATATTATATATATATATTAATATATTATATATATTATATATATTTATATATATATATATATATATATATATATATATTATATAGGAGAGAGAGAGAGAGAGAGTCCTTTACATATATTATAAAAAACTTAAGCTATAGACTAGTGTGCTTAGGCCAGAATTCATTAATTTGAATGTGTTTTCTCTATCATATTTTCTATGTCTTTCCTTTGAAAGGAGTTGTATCCAAATTATTCTCTCATGGTTGAATTGTTCTATTGTTCCTATGATTTTCTAAGAAATACATATGTACTTATTTCATTTATGTAGAGCAGTAATAGTGGTCTAAAGCTGATATATTCTTCTTATGACTCTTTTCCATATATAACTTAATCGAATTACTACTCATCTATCGTGTTTATTTTAACAATATTTCATTATATAAATGTACATACTCACTAGTCCTTATATAATGTAGTACATAATTCCTAATTTATAGTGTTGATGTAATAACACATGTTATAAAAAAAGTCTATAGAAAATCAGTGCTATTCTACTTGGCGTTTCATATAAATTTTAACTTTAAAAGCACACTATCAATGAAATTTTCATAAATAAATTATTCACTATTTCTTGTTCTGTAAGAATACAACATTATAATATTCATGGCTTCCATTTCACCAAGAAATAGACACTAGACCCCATTATATAATTATTCTTGCATGTTATTCTCAAAGTTAAATAACAAACCAAATAATCAACACTAACCTTAAATATCTAAAACAAGTTAAAGCATAACCTAAACAGTAAAATGAAGTCATAATACACTTGAGAATGGAGCAATTTTCTCCTTCCAACCATAGAATTGATCTCCTTCGGCTCTCCCATGTGCAGAGATTTGTTCTTTCCAAGAGATCAACGACCGCTTGTTGATCCCTTCAATAGATATTTAATACCTTTCTTGATAAGGTTTCCCTTAGTGGCATCCGCTTTCGGTGGATCATCTTATCCACTTGCCTAGGCCTTCCATAAAAGCATGCCTTTTTCTCCTGCGGTGCTTTTAGGATTTTCTAAGCTTAGAATCTTTATCCAGCTAAGTAACTTAATGGATATTTCTTTCCCATCCATTAAGTTTATCTAGAATTTTATTATAGATTATTTATCATGAAAGTAATATCAAATCTCATTTATTAATGAGATTTTATCTTTATTTTATTTTGGCAAGGATATCGCTTCTAGATATCTCATTCCCAAGTACATATATCTAATATATTTATTTATTAATAAATAATCATTTACATAATTAATGCAATATTCTTCTTTGAATTTTCCGCCATTCTTTCTAACCCAACTCTATCTAACCAAAGTGGTTTTACTGCAACAAAGGGATATTACATTCTCCTCCCCTTTATTAACACCGTCCTCGGTGTGCACTGTCTAGTTTCCTTTCTTGGAAACCGTGCTCGATAACTTTTCTTTTGCTCATTTTCCTTGCTCCCACGTATCCTTTGCAGAGGTAAAGCCTTTCTTTGCACTTAATCCTAAGTAGTAGTTCAATTTTGAAGACATAATGTTTTCTGGCTAAGATATAAGTGATTTTGTTGGAAGGTCTCCTTCAACTCTACCTGTACCATTTTGCACTCAATTAGGTGAAATTTTTCATGTACCTATTTTCTTGAGTATCAGTACATGAAACATTAAAATTTGTAATGTGACTGAGAATTTTTCATTGATAAGCTGTAGTTCCCATGCACTTAGTTATCTTTGTGTTATCAGAGAGATTTTGTCTTTTCTTAAGACCGAAAAGAAAATAATTCATGTTGTTCACACTTTCAGTCAACACTTTACTTCATTTTTCGTGTTTACCCCATTATGTAGCAGATATACTCTTGCATCTATACCTTGCTCATAATTTAGCACATTTACATGCAGATTGAATATATGCTTCTTAATTTCCCCTACACTCAACATACTTTGCACATGTATCCAATAAAGTCTACACCATCAATGTGTTACCACAATAGACCCAATATCCATACCCATTATCCTGGATATTTTATACTTATTGAATTCCACATATATAATTTTTTTTTCACCCGACCCACATAAACATAACAATTATCAAGGTTGTTTGTAACATATTACTTAAATAACATTGTATCAATTTTTCCTGTACTATTGTAGCTAATTTCATAGTTGTTGTGTGATGATTAACGTAGCCTTAAAGTGACTTATGTATGTCTATTCTTGATTGTTTTTAGTGGTAGAAAGGAATTGCCTCCTTTTCCTAGTATGCTTCCACTAATGCTAACACTTGCTTCCTACATTTCACCTGCATCTGTCACACTATTCCTCTGCATTCCAAAAATGTTATTCACATTTAATATATCATCTTTACAACGCCATATATCCCTAATTTAAAACTTGATGATGGAATTGTCATTTCAGTCCAAGTAAGATCTTTATCTTGTGAAAAGTTTAAGCATGGAAGAATTCAAACCTTTCACTAACCCTTTCCAATCTAGAGTTAAATACTGCTACTTGTAAATCTCTTAAGATAGATGCCACCTTGTATGGCTTTCGGGAAGTATCATATATTACACTGAGAGAAGATTGAATATCATCCTTGTTTTAAATACATACAAATTTGAAAAATTGGTTACCTAGAAATTTGGTACCCGACACTCTTATGGGGTAAGACTATCTTGGTTAGATACACCAAAACTTAGGTTGGGATACCACTCAGGAGGAACAGAAGCATGCTTCAAGTTATGCACATTTTCTTAGCCAAGGGCCTCTTGCTTGCTTGAGTAAGAATAGTTTATGGTTTATTTCTTCCATGGAGACCAAATACAGAATTGTTGTCACAACTAAACAAAAGGAAGTGTGGACCAAAGTTTATTGGATGAACTTAGACTTTATCAGGAGAAACCAATTTCAGTACAATGTATAAATCAAGATGCCATTCTGCTTGCCCACCATCTAGTGTACCATTAGAGGGCCAATCATATCCAGGTTCATCAACATTACATTACAATTCATCTAGGATTAGATCATTCATCCGGTGTAATGCTACACCATGGACAAAATTGCAGACATCTTTTCCAAGCCTTAGGTACTTTACGTAAGTGTAAGTTTTGACAAAATTCAAGCTCTTGAAATTTCAATCTGCTTGAGATGAAGGAAGTTGTGATTAAAAGGGGATAGTTGTAATTTCCCTTGCTTCCAGGTCAATCTTAAAGGGGGTCTACGCTAATATAATTGATCTTGACATAGTGGGATATGGTTTTTAATAGTAATTTACATAATAAATGAGTGGTCACATATTTTTATGTATTAAAAAGGATTCTTGTACTGCATAGTACTTATGGCGCTCAATATATCTGCATATTCAAGTAAATATTGTGTTGTCTATTTGATCCTTCTATCTAATTTCCATACATCATAATTCCTCGTTAAACATCAATGTGTCCTCCAATTTGCTTTAGTTTCATGCCCATGTTCTTGGGGCAAAAAAGATAAATATAATTGGATACAAACAAGATTAAGCTTGCGGTAAAAGCTTTTGGAAAAACAACCAATTACTTCAGAAGAGTCTGACTATCTGGCTTTGTTGAATTCCAGTAAGGTCCTTACAGAAATAAATCATTATAGGATGATAAACATGTTTAATGTAAGTATGAAAATGCCCCTCCATTCTTCTTGTCATGATATTAATTAGAACATAAGGAATTTCAATTATCTCTTATTGAATAAGATGTGTACCCTCATCCCAAGATGCCTTAAAATCACTCACAACGAAGTACTGAAAATCTTGGAGTTGAAGTTCCTATGTATTCCCTTGAGGTTGCAGTTTAAAAGGTAGATGTTGAATATTGCGTCTTGGAGGCACCATGTAGTCCCAATTCCATTGACTAATAAGTCCCTGCTTCAATTTATGTGTTAGGTATGTATGAGAATTCAAAGCTTGTGGAAAATATATAGGGGCATTTGTTACACATAGATATTTCGTTTATATAACCTTCATTTCTCCTCTAAGATTTTTTTCCATAGATCTACATCTCAAGGATTCCTTTCCTAGGTGTAGTGACACTTCAATAAAATCAATAAAAACTACAACTAAGACCTTTCCAACCTAGATTTAGTGACGACAGTTTGGGACTCCCATAGGAACACCCACAAAAGTCTCATTCCTTATCCTGGGTGTGTCTTTATATTCCATCAACCTTTCAATGTGACCAAATTTGATCCTATTTCTTCTATGAACACAATTATCCTAGAATATAATGTGGGTTAATGTTTATATCAACTGTGACTACTAATTCCCCTAGATTATAAAAATGGAATGCCTCTTACTCTTATATGCCTAATTCCATGTTTCCATGTGTACCATAATGAAGGTGTCAAAGCAGCCACACACTATTTATCAGTCAGAGTGGTAGGAAATAAGGATGTATACCTGCAGTTTAGAAAAGTGTTGAGGCATCCACAAAATGAGCGAATGACTTGAAACCTCATTTCATGTAGTTTAGAATATCAACATAGATATTGCAATAACACTAATGTGATAAAATCTATAAGAACTATTCGATTTTATACATAACAGGAGCTATTTATACATGTGGCTGGGTCCATTATTTCCTTATTTTTGAATTTATGTATTGTATAACTCCCCTTTATGTATCACATTATCACTTCTTGTTCAGCTAATAACTTCCTCACATAAAATTTAAATTTTTAGTGTTCCCCAGAACTTATTTTCCAGTTAAGGCTTTCATCTAGATATCACTCTACTGTTGCAATCAAGCTTTAACAATTATAAGAACCCACTTCTATCCCTCAAAGGAAGACACATTTTGAGTAGTGTACGATGTTTCCCTTTATTATGGATAATGTTAATTTTACTATCTCATGTTGGTGATCAAGACGTGAAAATTTTCTAGTTTTCCCATATTTCGTGGTACTTTACTAGGCATTGGTACTGTTCATGGAAGACCAATAAGTGATAACCAAATGAAACTATCCAATCTGCCCTTTGTAATTGGCCTAATCCTTAAAATTTTGTACTGGACTTTCCCAGTTTCTTAATCAGCACACGTTGGCTTCTTCCAATTTTTTTTCTATTGTCTACTTATTGGTTTTTCCACCCAAAAGGGCATTCTTGTTGTTTCAAGTGTTATCTCAGAATTGTTTAGGACGGTCAAATTTTACTACCTACTGTATAATCCTTCCTGTATGTTTGTTTGTAGTGATTAGAAAAAATAAATTGAATTAGTTTTATGTTTCCTTTACCCTTCAGTGGTTATTCAATATGTACTTATTATAATTATTTCCTCCATATTGTTGTTCCAGAACTGAAGCACATCCAGTAACTTAAGTAATTTTTCTTGAAATTATTAATTGTATAGCTATGTCCATTAGGTTCGAAAGTTAAACCTAGAAAATTAGTTTTCAAAGAAAAAAAAATGTTACAAGAATTGTATGGATTATTTACCATTCTTAGTTTAGTGCTGAAGCACATTAGGCCCAAGGATTGAGCCTAAGCTCTAATACCATTTGTAACGTACCTCTATTTCACACTATTAGCGCTCAAATCTAGCTTAGGCTAAAATAAGGTAAAACTCGAGGCTACATCAAACCACGCTCAACCTCGTAGCGAGCCCTACGAGGACATGAGAGGGCTCTCTCTGGGTCAATCTCGACAAAAGGTGATCAATGAGGCTCGAGATGACTAAATTGATAACTAATTTTAGGCTAGATATGTAGTACAAAGGTTTGATTTGAGTTTTTAGGATTTTTTGTGTTGAAACAAGGAAAGGGAAATTTGGGCTTGGGGATGAGGCACAGTTTTTTGCAGAGGTCTATTTGGGGCAAGGTAGGCAATCGTCTTGATGCTTTCAAATAGAATGAATGGGTGGATCAGACTGGTGAGGAGCTAAGGAGAGTAAGAAGATTTCAAGGATTCTCCTTAAACAGATGAAAACATGGAAAATCAAACAAACTTAAAGGCAAAGCATAACCATCGATGGATTCTACCTTAACACTTCATTTGTTCAATTGCAGAAGATGAAAGAAGGAAAATGATACAAATAACAACTTACAATTACTGAAAGAAGCACACCATCAAAACATAAAGCCACATGGATCCCAAATAGTGCTGCAAAACCCTGGTCTTTCCTTAGCCAAAAATGTAGAGAAAATATGTACAATAGTATGCCAAACCAATCCCATGTGTCCAAACTCTCCAACCTCTGAAAATGATTGAGAAATTACATCATATAGACCATCCTAACCCCTTTCCTTGCATCTAGGGGTCGAGCTCATCATTCTAGGAGCTATTTGAACTAATTCTAAACAAGGAACTGAAATCTAGGTAGTCAAACAACTTACCCCTATATGCTAGGAAACTGATTCATTCATTTAATTTTCACCTTTTAGTGAATGAATCCTCTAAAACAAGTAAAAATGTGCCAAAATTACATCACAGTTATTAAATTACATCATGAAAAGTCAAGAGTAGTATCAAGAAGAAAAACTGGTCAAAACTGGGCGAATTTCTGAGCTGAACGGTGAAAATTTGACCAAAAATTTCTATACGACGCGCGCCTGAGCTCTACGCGCCTTTCAGCCTGATTGTGGGGCACTTATTGACATCCAAATTGAGCTCATTATAGCTCGTTGGAAATCCCTGGATGTTTACTTTCCAACCCAAGTGGCATTTTTCAATTTGGAGTTCATTTGCCACCTCAAAATGTCATTCTCCCGGAAGTAGTTCCTGCTGGTGCAAAAGGTGGCAAAAAGGTGATTTTCATGGTGTTTTTGGGCCTTTTGATCACCCAAAACTTGATGAAATGCTTTGGAAATATCTGAGCATGAATAATTTATCATGAAAAACCCAAAAATGTAAAGTTTTCCTCCAGCAAGTGTCCCAATCTTAAGCGCGCGCATCGACGCGCTACGCGTTGAGCCGAAAAACCTGTTTTGCAAGCCAAAAATTTCAAAATGACAAAAATTTCTCCGAAATTGCTCAAATTCGGATCAGGCTTTTTCCGCCGTTTTAGTGCTCTGCTCAACCTCCTCTTTAGAATCTTCATTTTTGCTTTGCAGACATGCATACGAGCCCAATAATGATTTTTCATATGACGAAGCATGTGTTTGTCTCTATTGGCCTTTACCAACAATTTCTCTAGATGAGTGTTAACATGTATGAGCATAGACTCTTAATCAGCCTCTATCTCCTGCTAAATGGGTGTCATCTCATTTAGGCTTCTTTGGGCAGTCTGCCGGTCTTCACGGATGTTTTTCCACTTCTATGAGGCCTTCGGGGTGCATTTTCTTCCATGGGTGAGTCGCTTTGGGTTTCCACCTCATAGTCGGATGAATGATCAGATGACATGATTGATGCTAGGAAAACTGTCTTGGAGAAGTGAATGCTGGTCACAAAACTATGTTGGACTGCTATTGTGATATGATTGAAATTTGCCACCAAGGGGAAAAATGCAACAAGGGACTGTTAGGAAGGGGATTTTATGAAGGGATTAGGGGATATTAGGATATATTTTGTTTAGGGAAATGTAGGAGTGTTTGGGAGGTTTATATAAGTTAGGGTTTGGGGTTTGTGCATTTGGCAATGGGTGGAAGGGAATTGGGGATAGGGGTTTAGTAAGTTTAGGGGATAGGGAACAATAACATTCAAGGGGAAATGGTATAAGGGAGATGGGAATAATTTGATGGAGGGGGAGCCTTGGTAAAAAAATGATGAATGTGCAACCCTTAACAGCAGTTGACTTGAGGATTTTTAGAGGTGGGGTTTGGATGTTTTTTTTCAAACATTTGGAACCATCAACCAGCATCACATAACACACAAATGGATGAAATAGTGGGATGTCGACCCTACCTAGCCAATCCAAGCAATTCAATGGCAATTTGGAGCAAGCTTTTGATGTTTTTGGTGGCGCGAGGCATTGGGAAACTTTTGCGGTGCATAGGGAAGGCACGGTGCATTGGGAAACTTTTCTCAGTGCAAAAATACACTGGCGCGGCGCATAGGGAAGGCGCGGCGCATTGGGCTTGAGGCGCGGCGCATAGAGCCTGTGCGTAGCACCTTTTTGCAAGAGACTTTTGGAGGCCTTCCCGGTGTCAAAAGTGGGCGTAGGATAGCTCGTTGGAAAGGTACTTCAGTTTAATTTCTAACCCAACCAAAATTTTTCAATTTGGAGCTCATTTGCCTTGTCAAACCTCAAATCTCCCAAGACTGGAAAAAATGTTCCAAATGAGGCTGCCTCAAGGCAGAGTGTTGTTGCAGTCAACTTTTGAATGCCTTCCTCAACTCCAAATTGAGCTCATGATAGCTCATTGGAAAGATATTTTTGTGTAGTTATCCTTTGACTCATCAAGAAAGTTATTTGGCCAAGAAACTAGGAGAAAACTTGATTTTCCCAAGGTCACGTCAGAGGTGCATTCAATTTTCCTGAGGCAACGGTATTTTTGACATTTCTCTAAAACCATGACACCTGTGTAAAAAGTGAAGAAGGTTTTTATTCCTTGGCATGGTTGGGACAAAAAAATCTCTGAAATTTTAAAAATTCATCTTTAATTGCTCTGGAACATCTTTTGTGTGAAACTTATCCCGATGTGTGAAACAAGGGATTTTGTCGAAACGAAGCGAAATGAAGGGGATAAGGGGCTTCTAAATTCTTGGGGAAATTTTTGGAAGTAGGGAGGGATGTTAGGAAGCAGGGGAAAGTGGAATATCGGAGATCGAGTGAGGGGAAGGGGTCCAAAAGGGCAAAACACAGGCCTAGCCTAGAAAATTGCCAAGTTGTGGCAAGAAACTAGGGTTTGTGCAAAAATGAGGAATTTGGGGGATATCAGTGGTGGGAAGTGTTTAATAAGGTACATGAAGGATAGGGGAAGGTGTATGAACCTTTGGATACAAGTTTTGCTGATGATTTGGCCATCCAAGAGAAATTGCCTTCAAAACCCTAGGAGAGGGAAATGAACCTTACCTAGGCACAACTGAGGCATGAACAAGGTGTAAAATGACCCAATGGAACCTAACATGATGATAACAACCTTCTGAATGATGATAGACTCAACTGAATAGTGACATAGACTGACATTTTGGCAACTTTGAAAGGAGTGAAAGCAAACCCTAGACCTAATGCCTAGTGACCAAATTTTGCTTGAAGACTCACTAAAATGACAAAATTTGACCTTGAAACCTTAAAATCACTTTGTAAGAGCATGTTTGATCACTGAAGGAAGGCTACAAAGACTGACACTAACATTGGCTCCAATGGGGATGGTAGCTCCTTGGAGGTGCCAAGAACGACAGATCTTTGGGAGAGTAGACCTGTGGTTTATCCATTGGGCAATGGAATCAAAAACTGAAACTGAAATGCATGACTAAAAACTGATGACTTGATGACACAAATTGACTTTCACTCAACTAAGAACTGACTTGATACTTAAACACAACCGACAAACTGGAAATGATGCTTAAAGTGGAGCTTATTCATCAAAACCTACTCTAACAGTTTCATTCATCACCTGACCAATGAAACCAAGTATTCCATCTGCTGTTCAAATTTTCCGCAAGTGCTCACTTATGAACAACAAGAGAGAACTACTGAAAGGAAACTCCCATGACAACTTGGAAACAGATCCCGTTGAATGATATGGATCCTCTATCCGCCTCCAAAAACAATGCATAAGGATCTTGAAATTCAAGTACACTAGAACTTAGCTCATCTAATGGATTACTTCTCTTTTCCTCATACCATGAATGCAAACTTCGATTTGAGCCTTGTGACGAGACCTCTGCTGAAATGACAAAGTAACCGACTGCCGGATCAAGTTTGTATCAATACATGTTTCAAGCTCACATATAGTTAATGGAGAAAGACTTTGACTACAAACCTCATCCAAAACATCAGCTATTGGATCATGAAAAACTTGAAAATACTGCTGCAACGTATCCATCGAAAATGTATGACATTCTTCTAGCTGTTCATCTTTTTCTTGAGAGATTTTACGAAGATTCTGCCTTATAAACTGAAATGCTTCGAAACAAAAGGGTATAGAATCTTCCCGCATCATCAAATCATGTATTTATCTTCCACACCTTCATTTGTAATCCGCCCTTCAATTTCATTTGGTGGCTGCAAATCTGATGCTACAGGCTGCTCAAGAATTTTGTTATCTGTCTCATCCTTAACATTAACAGTGAGAGATTGCTGATTTGTTATAGGTTGTTCATTTGAATATTTACTATGCAATCTAACCTTCAAAAACTGAAATGATTCAAAACAGAATGGTACAGAGTCACCTTGAATCATTAAATCATGTGTGTCCACTTCCAAGTCTTCAGCTGCAACTTGACAATCAAATGGCTTTCGGGGGTTGCAAATCTGAATATGAGAAGTCTTGAACAAAAATTTTTTATTGCTCTCAAGATGATTCAAATCAAGACTTGTTGACATTTGATTTCTGATTGCATGGTATTTGTCTCTGATGAACTGAAACGAATCAAAACAAAAAGGCAAAGATCCTTCACTTACTTCAAACTTTGATGCACTTTCCTCATCATTGTCATAGCTCATATGCATCGGTTGATCACTGTATTCGAGCTGCTGAAAGTGAACTTCCTCCTCGCACAAACTAGCTGCTGATTCGTCTACAAGATTAGCTTCTTTTTGGAGAACATAATCATCATCATACTGATCAAACTGAGGCAATTCATCATCAAACATACACATCATATCAACAGCTCTCTCTTCTTCACAATGATCTATAAAACAATCACAATGACAACTGGGATCATAAACAAAATGTTTTGGGTTAGCCGCTTGTTCTTGAATGTTACTTTCATTTTTTCCAGTCATTTTCCGCACCATCTCTTCTACTGCATTTATGAAAAGATCAAAATTTTCCTTTGAAAGTATCAACTGCTCTAAAATATTCTTCTTTTCTTCTTCCTTCAACCTTGCCCTCAAGATCAACAAATGAGCCTCTACATTCATTGCATTGTTTTGCATCTCGTGAAGTGTTGCAATATTTCTTTCTCTAAGCTGAAACTCCATTTCCGGATCAAAGGCACCCGGGTAGTGCAAGAGAGCAGATCTAGGAGGTCTTATATCAATTGGGATCAAATAATAACCTTGGTTAAATATGGCTGAAAACTATTGTACTGTCTCCCCTGGCATTCTTTTCAGCTGGTTATACTCTTCTATAATAAGGAAAAGGTTCTGTCCGATCATCCACCTGTCGAGAAAAACTTTGACAAACTGCTGGAAATCTGAAATGCTTGCATCAGGCAAGGTTTTGAACCAACTCTTGACTTTGGCTTGCAAAGAAAGAGCAAAAAGCCTTATACTAACATCTTCGCTATCAACTTCAAAAAGGTCTAGAAAAGACTCAAAATTCTGCACATGTTGCTTAGCGTTGACATTCTTACATTCACCATCAAACCTTGGCAAGTATAGATCATAGTTTTTGGGGAATGCATGGAGAACAGAAGGTAAAACAAGAGGTTTATACCAATCTGGAATTTTACAAGGTGTAGGGGTATGTACAGTAGGTATAAAATCAATCTTGGTCTTTTGAGGTTCATCAATCTGAAGATGGTCATCACAAAATTTAGAAGAAAGGTCTTAATCAAGCTCAAAGGTATGCAAATCTTTGGTATTCACAATCTTCAAAGGGAAAGAATCAACTACAGGCCGAGGATCTCTTCTCAAATACAATATACTTTGCAAAGCCTTCTTGAAATTCTTGGTAAAAGAGAAGAAATAATTTATGACAAAGAACAAAATGTCTTGGATGAAATTCCAACTTGAATACCTGATCTGTCCATGTTGTCCTTTCATGTTTTTGTTGGTCGGGGTCATCCTCCAGTGGAGTCTTTGGATCTGATCTCGAAAATAATTTAGAGTCGCCAGGTGAATGATTTTAGCCTTGCTAGTGTCTGATCGTTGTCCACCATCAACAATCAGATCTGAACTCGATAAATGTACTGGGGCAATTTATAAGTTAAGTGTTACGATTACAAGCTAGACTGGAGATCGACTGAAGCAACGTTTATCTACTATGCACTCGCAGAGCAATGTGCAGTTCGAAGGCTACCTAGCATGACTTCAGACTCCGTCTGTAGCTATAAATCAAATAACACTAGCAAGCAAACCAATTCTTCCCCAGTATGGTCGCCACTATGTTAGCACTCAAATCTACCTTAAGCTGAAATAAGGTAAAACTCGAGGCTACATCAAACCACGCTCAGCCTCTTAGCTAGCCCTACGAGGACAAGGGAGGGCTCTCTCCGGGTCAATCTCGGCAAAAGGTGATCAATGAGGCTCGAGATGACTAAATTGATAACTAATTTTAGGCTAGATATGCAGTACAAAGGTTTGATTTGAGTTTTTAGGAGTTTTTGTGTTGAAACAAGGAAAGGAAAATTTGGGCTTGGGGATGAGGCACAATTTTTTGCGGAGGTCTATTTGGGGCAAGGTAGGTGATCATCTTGATGCTTTCAAATAGAATGAATGGGTGGATCAGATTGGTGAGGAGCTAAGGAGAGCAAGAAGCTTTCAAGGATTCTCCTTAAACAGATGAAAACATGGAAAATCAAACAAACTTAAAGGCATAGCATAACCATCGATGGATTCTACCTTAACACTTCATTTGTTCAATTGCAGAAGATGAAAGAACGAAAATGATACACATAACAACTTACAATTACTGAAAGAAGCACACCATCAAAACATAAAGCCACATGGATCCCAAACAGTGCTGCAAAACCCTGGTCTTTCTTAGCCAAAAATGCAGAGAAAATATGTACAATAGTATGCCAAAGCAATCCCAAGTGTCCAACCTCTCCAACCTCTGAAAATGATTGAGAAATTACATCATATAGACCATCCTAACCCCTTTCCTTGCCTCTAGGGGTCGAGCTCATCATTCTAGGATCTTTTTGAACTAATTCTAAACAAGGAACTGAAATCTAGGTAGTCAAACAACTTACCCCTATATGCTACGAAACTGATTCATTCATTTAATTTTCACCTTTTGGTGAATGAATCCTCTAGAAAAAGTAAAAATGTGCCAAAATTACATCATAGTTATTAAATTACATCATGAAAAGTCAAGAGTAGTATCAAGAAGCAAAACTGGGTGAATTTCTGAGCTGAATAGTGAAAATTTGACTAAAAATCTCTATGCGCCACGCGCCTGAGCTCTACGTGTCGTGCGCCTTTCAGCCTGATTTTGGGGCACTTCTTGACATCCAAATTGAGCTCATGATAGCTCGTTGGAAAGCTCGGGATGTCTTATTTCCAACCCAAGTGGAATTTTTCAATTTGGAGTTCATTTTCCCCCTAAAAATGTCATTCTCCCGGAAGTACTTCCTGCTGGTGCAAAAGGTGGCAGAAAGGTGATTTTCACGGTGTTTTTGGGCCTTTTGATCACCCAGAACTTGATGAAATGCTTTGGAAATAGCTGAGCATGCATAATTTATCATGACAAACCCAAAAATGTAAAGTGTTTCTCCATAAAGTGTCCCAATCTTAAGCGCGCGCGTCGACACGCTACGCGTTGAGCCGGAAAACCTGTTTTGCAAGCCAAAAATTTCAAAATGACAAAAATTTCTCCGAAATTGCTCAAATTCGGAGCAAAGACCCTCCATCTTGTATTATGTCCAGCTAATGAAGCCTCAGCCAATATTTGGAGTGGATCAGGCTTTTTCCGCCGTTTTAGTGCTCTGCTCAACCTCCTCTTTAGAATCTTCATTTTTGCTTTGCAGACAAAGCATGTCTTTGTCTCTATTGGCCTTTGCCAACAATTTCTCCAGATGAGTGTTAACATGTATGAGCATAGAATCTCGATCAACCTCTATCTCCTACTGAATGGGTGTCATCTCATTTAGGCTTCTTTGGGCAGCCTACCGGTCTTCACTAATGTTTTTCCACTTCTATGAGGCCTCCTGGGTGCATTTTCTTCCGTGGGTGAGTCGCTTTGGGTTTCCACCTAATAGTCGGATGAATGATCAGATGACATGATTGATGCTAGGAAAACTATTTTAGAGAAGTGAATGTTGGTCACAAAACTATGTTGGACTGCTGTTGTGATATGATTGAAATCTGCCACCAAGGGGAAAAATGCAACAAGGGACTGTTAGGAAGGGGAAAATATGAAGGGATTAGGGGATATTAGGATATATTTTGTTTAGGGAAATGTAGGAGGGTTTAGGAGGTTTATATAAGTTAGGGTTTGGGGTTTGTGCATTTGGCAATGGGTGGAAGGGAATTGGGGATAGGGGTTTAGTAAGTTTAGGGGATAGGGAACAATGACATTCAAGGGGAAATGGTATAAGGGAGGCGGGAATGATGGAAAAAGGGAATAATGTGATGGAGGGGGAGCCTTGGTAACAAAATGATGAATGTGCAACCCTTAACAGCAGTTGGCTTGAGGATTTTTAGAGGTAGGGTTTGGATTTTTTGTTTCAAACATTTGGAACCATCAACCAGCATCACATAACACACAAATGGATGAAATAGTGGGATGTCGACCCTACCTGGCCAATCCAAGCAATTCAATGGCGATTTGGAGCAAGCTTTTGATGCTTTTAGTGGCACGGTGCATTGGGAAACTAGTGCGGTGCATAGGGAAGGCACGACACATTGGGAAACTTTTCTCAGTGCAAAAATACACTGGCGCGGCGCATAGGGAAGGCGCGACGCATTGGGCTTGAGGCGCGACGCATAGAGCCTGTGCGTAGCACCTTTTTGCAAGAGACTTTTGGAGGCCTTCCCGGTGTTAAAAGTGGGAATAGGATAGCTCGTTGGAAAGGTATTTGAGTCTACTTTCTAACCCAACCAGAATGTTTCAATTTTGAGCTCATTTGCCCTGTCAAAAATCAAATCTCCCAAGACTGGTCAAAATGTGCCAAATGAGGCTGCCTCAAGGCAGAGTGCTGTTGCAGTCAACTTTTGAATGCCTTCCTCAACTCCCAATTGAGCTCATGATAGATCATTGGAAAGATATTTTTGTTTAGTTATCCTTTGACTAATAAAGAAAGTTATGTGGCCAACCAACTAGGAGAAAACTTGATTTTCCCAAGGTCACTTCAGAGGTGCATTCAATTTTCATGAGGCAACGATATTTTAGACATTTCTCTAAAACCATGACACCTGTGTAAAAAGTGAAGGAGGTTTTTCTTCCTTGGCATGTTTTGGAAAAAAACCTCTCTCAGTGTTTCAAAATTCATATTTTATTGTTCTGGAACATCTTTTGCGTGAAACTTATCCCGATGTGTGAAACAAGGGAGTTTGTCGAAACGAAGCGAAATGAAGGGGATAAGTGGCTTCTAAATTCTTGGGGAAATTTTTGGAAGTAGGGAGGGATGTTAGGAAGTAGGGGAAAGTGGAATATCAGAGATCGAGTGAGGGGAAGGGGTCCAAAAGGGTAAAACACAGGCCTAGCCTAGAAAATTGCCAAGTTGTGGCAAGAAACTAGGGTTTGTGCAAAAATGAGGAATTTGGGGGATCTCAGTGATGGGAAGTGTTTAATAAGGTACATGAAGGATAGGGGAAGGTGTATGAACATCTGGATACAAGTTTTGCTGATGATTTGGCCATCCAAGAGAAATTGCCTTCAAAACCCTAGGAGAGGGAAATGAACCTTACCTAGGCACAACTGAGGCATGAACAAGGTGTAAAATGACCCAATGGAACCTGACATGATGATAACAACCTTCTAAATGATGATATACTCAGCTGAATAGTGAAATAGATTGACATTTGGGCAACTTTGAAAGGAGTGAAAGAAAACCCTAGAGCTAATGCCTAGTGACCAAATTTTGCTTGAAGACTCACTGAAATGACAAAATTTGACCTTGACACCTTAAAATAACTTTGTAAGAGCATGTTTGATCACTGAAGGAAGGCTGCAAAGACTGACACTAACACACACTATTTTTTTTAATCTAACATTGTTAAATTAGAGGGGGTCATGAGAAGATTGTACTTCTTATTTTGTCCATGCGTATTACGTAGGATTTAGTATTTTTGTTAATTTGCATAATTTCTCCAATAAATATGATGTTGAGAATCATTATCAATTTCTCTTCATCAAAATACCTTCAATTTACCATAGATTTCTATGGAGTTTTAGTATGTTCAAGGATATACCCCACTAAAAATTTGATTGTCCTTTTCTATCTAGAAATATGCATTCGATGTTGTGTTTTCTAGGAGTTAAAACATGGTTGGATATTTCCTATTACGTGCCATCCATTAACTTCATAATATTAACGATTAACTTATGGAATGAACTAATATATAAGTTCATATTTAGATCATTTGAATATTGTAATCCATCATACCTATGATATAACCATGCGAACAATGACATATGAGCCTTCGTTGGTTTCCGTGAGGTTATCAAGTGGATCCATTAACTTGGGTATTAACATTTTACCTTTTCTGAATTTGAAGTTTATTCTTGGAACGATTGCAGGCCCATGTGTACACATGGCCCCTAACCATTAGATTATATTGGTTTATCTATTCTATTAATTTTCCTCTAAGTGGTTTCTTAAAATTGGCCACTAAAGTCATTTAATGTTTAATGAACATGGTATGATACCTTGGTTACGGTTGGATGAAATCTTCACATTTTTATTGTTGGGTTGGGGTATCGTATCCTTCCCATTCGCTTGGTGTTGTATGCCCTACTACTCCTCTACTACGTGGTCAAGTTCACGTGATGGGTGGTGTACGTTCGTGGTGTCTGCCCAACCCTACTAAGGTGGTGATCGACGACTGCGACCGATTGAATACGGATCGACGGTGGAACTATACCACATAACCCTAATCTCATAACCTAAATCTCATTTTTCATAATGTGTTTTTGTTGCAGTTGCACTTTGAGGGAAGGGTTTGGTAGATATTTGTTTGAATCCTAAGGATGTCGTTCTACCCCTCTTTTCTCGACGGGATCACCTTAATGCGTTCTGCGCCTCCCATTTGGCATGTACGCTCCCTTCAAAATCAATTTCACTCATCCACTAGTTCCCTTTTTTCGTATAGCTTCTCAAGAGATGGATTTAGCTTCAAATTCCCTACACCATTTTCATATTGTCCCTTTGACAATGGGCACCCCATGTATTGCAACATTTATTTGGAAATATTTCTCCTATGGGAGTGTGCGCTTATATAGGTCGTGCATTTGCAGGTATTGTATTATTTTTGCAAGGGTTTGTCTATTTGTTTTTTATACTTAACCTGAAGGCAAGGTTCCTTTGGTGTATTATTCTCTTTACTTGGTTGCAGAGATGCAGGTCTCATGATACACTTAATATCTAGGGTTCTTTTCTGTGGTATCTCTGGTAGAGGGCTCTACCTAGGTTTGCCAACAGAGACACAATGTGAGCACCTGGCGCTTGCAGGTAACCTCATGTCGTTTCTCTTTTTAATCTCCTGCAAGCAATTTGTTATAGTGAGAGTGGGTTGAGAGTCTTGCACTAACCCTTTTCTCCTTGACCCTATGAATGCAAAATGCTAGTCTCAAGCACCACTTTGGGTTTCCTCCAACGAGTTATAGGTATAAAGCATTTCTCTATCGCACAGTTTCATTTGTCTCTCGCCCTGTGATTATTATCATTTCCATTTACTATGTTTGAATCTTACCTTTTATCTCTTCTTGTTGTTGGTTTCATTCACTTAAAGGTACCAAGAAACTTCACAGTCATAAGTTTGAGGTTTGTTGTTCTCAGGTTTCATTCCTCCCTTTAACGCATTGTTTCTTTGGTCCTTTTCTAGGTCAGTTGACTCTTTGTGTCAGTGGGTTCTAGACGTTAATGGTCGCCATGGGTTTTGCATCTTTTTCTAGTTGATTGTTGTTGAATTCCACTCAAGTTTTTCCAGCGATTATGGTTCGAGGCTACTTGTAGCATTTGCATTATAAATTTCCTTAGTATTATATGTTGTATTTTTTGTCCTTTTTGGTTCACCACATCGTGGTGTCCACTGCTTATTTCGTCTTAAATGACACTATATGCCTCAGTATATTTCATGGTGACTTTGTATGTAATGAAGCCAGTTAATTTATCCCTTTTAATAGGGCAACCTGAGTGTTCTCTTTAGGCTCGACAAGTTTACCTTTTGAACCTGTTTTTCTTTAAATTCTCTGTAATATATTCACCTATCATCTTAGATGAGATTTACAGTAATTTATATGGATTTTGTTCATTTTATGTTCTATTTCGATCTCCAGTGCATAGTTTACATTTACGTTACAGTACTACATGTATTCTACTGGTTACCTGTGCTATTTCAACTACCAGTGCATGGTGTCTATTTGGGTTTTCTCCACTTCCGGCTATTACTATGCTTTGTTTCT
The DNA here is from genome assembly GCA_000404065.3 of Pinus taeda. Classification (NCBI taxonomy): domain Eukaryota; kingdom Viridiplantae; phylum Streptophyta; class Pinopsida; order Pinales; family Pinaceae; genus Pinus; species Pinus taeda. Next base: position 57,599 of record APFE031133761.1, read on the forward strand.
ATTAATATCGTATATACGATTTACTTGTTCGATTTCTCTAGGTTTCCAGTACTTCTGTTATTTCTCATGTGCATAATTTATTTGTTTTTCTTGTTCTATGCACTGATATGTGGACTTAATGGCTTACCATATTTTCTCTATTGTTTCATTTGGATCTTACTCTGTCTCGAGTATTTACTTGGAATCCTAAGCCTGTCACAATTTTTTGACTGCTGATGTATATGGCTATGTGTTTATGGTCGTAGGAATTGAGAATAATACCTTAATTAGCATTCTTAGGTGTCTTAACTGAGCAACTACGAGAATGGAGGGATACCTCACTTCTCTTGTCAGCATCTAGAGGTCCTGTAATAGTTGTTGCTTCCTAAGATATATATATTTCTGTTATATATATAAAATCCTTTACATATATTATACAAAACTTCAACTACAAACTAGTGTGCTTAGGCTATAATTCATTAATTTGAATTTATTTTCTGTATCATATTTTCTCAGTCTTTCCTTTGAAAGGAACTATGTCCAAATTATTTTCTCTAATTGTTGAATTGTTTTACCATTCCTATGACTTTCTGAGAAATACATTTGTACTTATTTGACTTATGTAGGGTAGTAATAGCGGTCTACAGCTGATATCTTCTTCCTATAGCAATTTTCCATATATAGCTTAATCGCCTATACTACTCATCTCCGATGTTTAGTTTAACAATATATTTGTGATATAAATGTATATGCTCACTATTCCTTAGTTAATGTAGTACATAATTCCTACTTTATAGTGTTGATGTAATAACACATGTTACAGAAAAAGTCTATAGAAAATCAACATTGCTCTACTTGGTATTTCATAGCAATTTTCACTTTAAAAGCACACTGTTAATGAAATTTGCAGAAAAAATTACTCACTATTTCCTGTTCTGTACGAATGCAACATTATAATATTCCTAGCTTCCATTTCACTAAGAAACAAACACCAGGCCCCATTATATAATGATTCTTGCATGTTATTCTCAAAATTAAAAATAATAAACCGAACAGTCAACACTAACCTTAAATATTTAAAGCAAGGTAAATCATAATCTAACCAAAAAATTGCAGTTAGACTACACTTGAGAATGGAAAATTGTTCTCCTCCCAACCATAGAACTCATCTCCGTCAGATCTCCCCTATGTAGAGATTCCCTCTTGCTAAGAGATCAACAACTCCTTGTTGATCCCTTCATAGATATTTAATACCTTTCATGATAAGGTTTCCTTTAGCATCATCCCGCTTTCGGTGGATCATCTTAAACACTTACCTAGGCTTTTCCATAAAAGCCCACCTTTTTCTCTTGCGGTGCTTTTAGGCTTTTCTCATGCTTTTCTAAGCTTACCATCTTTCTCTAGCTAAGAAACTTAATGGATTTTCTCTCCCATCCATTAAGTTTATCTTGAATTGTATTCTAGATTACTTATCATGAAAGAAATATTAAATCTCATTTATTAATGAGATTTTATCTTTATTTTATTTTGGCAAGAATCTCGCTTCTAGGTGTCTCATTCCCAAGTACATATATCTCATATATTTATTTATTAATATATAATCATTTATGTAATTAATGCAATATTCTTATTTGGCTTTTCCGCCATTCTTTCTAACCCAACTTAGTCTAACCAGAGTGGTTTTACTACAACAGAGGGATATTACAACTATTTTGGCAGATTTTCGGGTCCTCAACTTCGAGAGCCGTTTTGAGGCTCTAAACGACATTTTTTGGGAAAACACGGCGAACAAAAATCATAGATTGATGTTTTCTTTTGAAAGTTGTAGTCCTCATATAAATCTTTCTAACGAGGTATTGTGTGCATCAAACAGAGATCGTATGCCAAGTTATGACCCCGAGAAGTCGATGTACCAATTTACACAAACATGGCCCATTGTTTTGATGCTTCATCTCCTAGGGTTAGTGTAGTGTCCTATCTAGGGTGCTAGACTAGGCTATATTTATTATCGACCAGGGTGTATAGACTTAGAGTCATGCGTCTAAAGTATATAGACATAAAGGATCGTTATCTAAGTCTAATCTACCTAGTTACAATGCTGTCATTCAATTCATTATCAAACTAAAAAGCTGTGTATCACTATAAACCAAGATTCAATTCATTTATCAAACCAAAACGTTGTGTATCACTGTAAACCAAGATTTTAATCCCCTTATAGAGACATCATGCATAAAACCCCTGTTCAGCAAATACTCAACATTCATTAACAGTCATACAAGATAAAAATATATGGAAATCGTAAGCATAAGAGTTCATGACATTTCTCTACAAGACAACAAGGGATCAAATCCCTTACAGGATATGATTCACGATCTTAGTGATGATCTATTCAAGCACATTCATAAACATAAATCATACGCATATTATAAACATAAACCAATTTTAATCACTGCGCATATTTAATATCCTAAGTTGTAAATGAAAGAAACAACAGTATAACACGTTACGCAGGGCCCGTCCGTGTTCCAGAGATATTCTGGACTGTGATCCAACGATTACCAAATCAACGTAACAAAATCGTGACTGTAATTCAAGTCTTTGATATTAAACTCAAAACTCTCTGTTTTTCAAAACGAAACAATGATAATGATAATCTGACTGACTATCCAGAACTGTCTTTTACATATGGTTTTACAACCCTCGAAAACGAATGTACATTCATGAGCAGGCTGTTGCCGCTTTTACCATATCGTGATTTTTGAAAATGTTTCTATCCTAAACTGATTTCAAAAAGCAAACAAAACTAAATCAATTTAGAATGCGTGCTGTTGCTGCCTTTGTCGCCAACATGCCATAGTTTGACCTTCGTTGACCGCGCATGTAGGAGGGTCGATTCTGCTGTGGGATAGGTGTTTGTCCATGCTTGAACATTCTTCTTTTCATCCCTACCTTTCGCTCTAGCCTAGCTGTTATGCCACATGTCAAACAATAAACCAATTACAGGATGTTGGAACTTCCTGTAGCCATTTTTCCAAAAATTCCTAATTCGTTAACATAAAGCTCCTAAATCAATTTCAATGCAATTTAATAACTATAAGATTATTAACTAATCAATTTTCAAGGGATATGAGAGATATATGATGAAAAGAGGTAGGCAAATGACATGTTTTGGGGGGAAAAGGAGGTCATGGAATGGTACCAACATCTCTCCCCGACTTAATGAATTAGCATGTCCTCATGTTAACCCCGAAGTGCTTCCTTTGAACTATGTCCCTGCCTGTACCTCTGCCGCCTTTAGCAACGTGTCCACATTCTTTTTCATCTGGGCATCTTTCTGACCATGGAGCTCCTACTTTAATATTTTGTATTTTTCTTTGAGGGTCTTCTTCTGATTGTACCACTTAGTGGCCCACTTACAAATATCTATTTGCTCAACCTCTAGTTCATTGACTCGCTCCCTTAATTTTTCATTTTTCTTTTGAGTCTCTTTACTCTGCGCTCGAAGCATTTCATTTTCTTTCTTGATAACTTTTTCCAGCATATTAGCCTCCATGAGCTCTTCCTTTAATTTCTCAATTTGTTTCTCCAGTTTCTTCTGTTTCTTATTGGGAGGTGGTGAACCTTTTTCTTGTTTGTTATTGCTTTCAACCTCTATATCAGCTCCTGGTCCTGGTGGCGAGTGGTCACTGCTCTGAATATCCATCGGTATAGGTGCATTAGATTCAAGCTGGTCTTCTTGCAACTGGGATTTTGGTGTCCTCCTTGTTCTTCTTGAATAAGTGGTGAAAATTTTATCTTGCTCTGCCTTCTTAGCATCTTCCTTTCTCGTTTGCCTAGTCCTTATGCCACTCACAGGTGGAGGTACCTTGGTTGCTTTGGATGCTGGGATCTCTTCATCGATGTCCTTCATGAATCCTGAGTTCTCCTGCGATTCTTCTTTGTCTTCCTCATCTTTAATTTGGTTAGCAGCTAAGAAATCCTTCCACATTTTCCCTCTTCTCTGCAATTCATGCTCAATAAGAATTTTAATTAAGCCAAAGTGATATACGCTCTTGTCTTCATTTCCCTTCTACTTCTGGATGTTCTTCGACATCTTGGTTAGGCTTTGCAATAGAAAATATGGTAAAATGATAACACACTGCCTTTTCAAGTGTAGCAATAACTTGATATGGTATAGATAAACAATACCGTAACGGCCTTCGCGGGTTACGAATTTTTGGAGTATGTAGACCATCTCATCCCAGGGATGCACCAACCAACTCCTTGGAACGCCTTTCTTCCAGTTAACTAATGAGACTCGGGATCTAGACATGAATTGAGTCCACGATTTCTCTTTGAATTGCTTGGTCTTAAAATACTTTTCCCCTTCTGGGCTGATCCCTATTGACTGGGCGATGGTGTCTTCTGAAACCCTGAATGAGAAGTTACCTATCAGGGCTTTCTCCCCATTAAATGTGAAAGCAAATTGCTTGGTAACCTCTTCGTTGCTTCCATGAAATTTCTCTAAAAAGGGCAACCACTATATCTCTCTGAGGATCGAAATGCAATCTTCATGGTATTGAGAACTATTGAACACGTTCGGCTTGACCCTATTGGTCATCTTGGCAGAGGGTCATGCTCTAACTTGGAATTTTAACAAAGAAATTTTAATTTGTTACCTGATGGCGTCGCTTCCTTAGTATCCAATGTGATGCTCGGTCGACTGTCTTGTGACTTTGGTGGGAGTAGAAACCGAATGGCGCTTACTGCCTTCAGTCCTTACTGTGGAAGCCACGGGAATTATATGCCAGCGTAAACAACCTGAAAAATGATGGTGAAATGACCAACTACCTTTACTTCAGATCCTATTCATCTTTGGAAACAGGGGAATAGTGGTACCGCTTGTATAAACGCTATCATAGGAGCGCTGGGAGCGTATATGCAATACTGAGGTATGATGGAGTCCTCTGAATCATTTAGCTGCTGGGGGTGGTGGAATCGTCATTCGGCCGTATGAAATACAATGAATAGGCCTCTTTAACACCTGTTTCTTACCTTTATCTTTTTTTTAAAATACAATCCACCACGTGTCCTGTTGGTACTCGGCCAAATGGAGGATGTTGGTATGGCTGTAGGATGCGTATAACAAGGTTGATATGAAGGGGTAATGGATTTTAGAGGTATGAAATAGGATAAGAATCAGTGAGATAAGGGATGATGGAAAAATGTAGTGCCCTTGAAATCGATCATAACAGTCCCAGTCATTAAAATTAACATTAAAAATTAATCTAAGAAATTAAATGTTAAGAACAAGGAACATATTACACTTTTTGTTTAGCTGTTGTTGCATTGGCATGCTGAGTAGGACTTGTCTCTTTTGACTGTTCTTTGCTATTCATAACAGGTCCCCTGAGGTAGATTTGAATGCAACAGGTCCCTCTGAGATATTGAAGATGTTCATGCAGCTCCTTATATGTATACAGGTACTTTGAGCTTGGGTGTTTGATGGAGTCTTAGTGCCCAACAACCTGTGAATCCTTGTAGAAACTTGCTGAAGCTGTGTTGAAGTAACCCTGAAATAACAGTCTCTTAACAAGTCCCTTTTATGTGTCTAAACAGGTCCCATTACTGCTGGTGCTGATAGCATGGTCTTCTGGACAGAACAGGTCCCCTTGCATAATATTTATAACCAGGTCCCTCTGAGATAAAACAATGACAAAACAACTTATTTATTGAAATCTGGAATGCTGGAACAAACTGCTTTGGAAATTTACAGTGAGGAGATGAGAAATCTTTAAGAATTTACAATGGAGAGATAAAAGAACGGAGAGATAAAAGAACAAAATGTTGATGCTTCTCTCCCCCACAAAAGTTTTGACTTGTCCTCAAGTCATTATTCAGCTGAGAAATCAAACAGTGAACAAAAGAAAGAGAATTCTTACTTGCCAACGAATTGGTTTTCAAGTAGGAATTTGGGGTTAGAGTGTGTCAGAGGCTGGTTTTCACATCTAACCCATTTATTTATTTTTAT
>APFE031133761.1:76827-91826 GCA_000404065.3 Pinus taeda
TATTTATTATCGACCAGGGTGTGTAGACTTAGAGGCATGCGTCTAAAGTATATAGACATAAAGGATCGTTATCTAAGTCTAATCTACCTAGTTACAATGTTGTCATTCAGTTCATTATCAAACTAAAACGTTGTGTATCACTATAAACCAAGATTCAATTCATTTATCAAACCAAAACGTTGTGTATCACTGTAAACCAAGATTTTAATCCCCTTATAGAGATATCATGCATAAAACCCTTGTTCAACAAATACTCAACATTCATTAACAGTCATACAAGATAAAAATATATGGAAATCGTAAGCATAAGAGTTCATGACATTGCTCTACAAGAAAACAAGGGATCGAATCCCTTACAGGATATGATTCATGATCTCAGTGATGATCTATTCAAGCGAATTCATAAACATAAATCATACACATATTATAAACATAAACCAATTTTAATCACTGTGCATATTTAATACCCTAAGCTGTAAATGAAAGAAACAACAGTATACCACGTTACGCAGGGCCCGTCCGCGTTCTAGAGGTATACTGGACTGTGATCCAACGATTACCAAATCAACGTAACAAAATCATGACTGTAATTCAAGTCTTTGATATTAAACTCAAAACTCTATGTTTTTCAAAACGAAACAACTATAATGATAATTTGACTGACTATCCAGAACTGTCTTTTACATATGGTTTTACAACCCTCGAAAACGAATGTACATTCATGAGCAGGCTGTTGCCGCTTTTACCATATCGTGATTTTTGAAAATGTTTCTATCCTAAACTGATTTCAAAATGGAAACAAAACTAAATCAATTTAGAATGTGCGCTGTTGCTGCCTTTGTCCCCAACATGCCATAGTTTGACCTTCGTTGACCGCGCATGTAGGAGGGTCGATTCTGCTGTGGGATAGGTGTTCATCCATGCTTGGACATTCTGCTTTTCATCCCTACCCTTTGCTATAGCCTAGCTATTATGCCACATGTCAAACAATAAACCAATTACAGGATGTTGGAACTTCCTGTAGCCATTTTGCCAAAAATTCCTAATTCGTTAACATAAAACTCCTAAATCAATTCAATCAATTTAATAACAAGAACTATTAACTAATCAATTTTCAAGGGATCTGAGAGATATATGATGAAAAGAGGTAGGCAAATGACATGTTTTGGGGGGGAAAAGGAGGTCATGGAATGGTACCAACAGTTAGGCTTTTGGATGTTTAAGGTTTTCCATTGCTTCTCAATAATAAATAGGTCTTCAAGCCTCATTGTAAAACAATTCAAAGGCATGTAGTTGCTACATGTCTTCTCAGAGATATGCTATGATCACCCGAGCTAGTTTATTTCCATTTTGTTTGTAAGCATATTTCAATATTTGATATTAATGAAATGAAGTATTATTTCTACTGCATCCCTATGTTTATGGTTATATCTATGATTTTTTGCGTTCATGTTTAAGTTCAGATCACTAGGATGGTGATAATTCAACTCTTAAAAATGTACATGTTGGTTGTACTCATTTTCCAAAATGTTATTAATTAAGTTTTCAATGATTGAGACCAATATTTCATGTTTCCATCGTATCTCCTTTACAAATGATAGGCACGCACCCCACACACACATATGGGTTCCTTTTCACTTAAAAGCTATATTTTTCACTATTATATTATTATGATGTCGCAAATACAAATACCATGAGTTGGTAACTCACCAATATTTTAAAAAATCAATTAATGACCACGCAAATATATTTCACTACTTTAATATTAGTATTTGTTTTATTTTTCATGAGATATCATAGACGAATACCATGGTTTACCAAGACCACTAATTTGTAAACTACCAACCATTAAAAAAACCATCTAAACCTAGGTACTTTTATTGAAGTTAAAAACAAAAAATACTGGCGCAACCATATAAATTAAATCACTGGTAAATGTCCATAAACATCAAAACACTTGCATCATGTTACATTTCACATTGTCAATATTTAAAAAACTAAATTATAACTTTGGAAACCCATGATACTAACTAATTAAAACTTTGGAAAACCCATGATACTAACTAATTAAAACTTTGGAAAACCCATGATACTAACTACATCCATGGAGCCTATTATTTTTCATCTAGAAATGCCTCCCAAAAGATAACATATCAATATCAGTGGGGCTGGAACTAGGTGGACTAAATAATTGCAACACCTCCTTACCACATGAACTACACCAACTTGATAAATCACTATTCTGATGTGTCATTGTGCCTCACTATAACAAAAATCTTTCAAGTAATAAATATCCTTGGATTATCGCTCAGAACCTAAAATTAGCGATTACTTGAAAAGGATATTACAACTCAGGTTTCTACAACTTTACAATATATTTAGTCTTCTTCTATATCAATTGTAACATTTTCATGCTTTGAGTCCACATTTGTAGGCGTTGAGTCCTTTACTTCATGCTTTGAGTCCTTATTCGTAGGCTTTGAGTCTTGTACTTGCATGGTTGTACTGGAGTCAGAAGGATTTGCGTCCTGCAACATCTGCACAACTTCTCTCATAGAAGGTCGCAAATTTGGCAGTTTGTTTGTGCAAAACACTACAATTTTCAGAGCCCAAATCATTTATTCTTTAAATGAGCTGGAAATCCTCAAGTCAAGAAACACAAACACATCTTTCTTTTCATAGATTTTCTATGAAATCTAATAAACAATATCCTTGTTCTCTCCAAATTCCAGTTCATTAGGTTGTTTTCTAGTTATGATCTCCAATAAAACCACACCAAAACTGTAAACGTCACTCTTCTTGGTGACCTTTTTGGAGTATGCATATTTTTCCATAAAAATACATAAACAGATTATAATTTAGGTTTCTTCCATTTGCAAAACATATCCATAAAATGAATATCTCAATAATGTTAAACATCAAGAACTACAAAACCTATTACAATAACACATTACTTAAGAGCAGAAAGCATTTTGTAGGAAACACCAAGGAAGAAAATGGACTCACATATGCCGGACAAAAGAGTTGAAAAATTTAACAGGCTTAAAGTAACCATGAGTACCTACAAAATTTGGTGCACTATCCCCTCCTTCGTTTCCAACTTGAACAACTTTTGCAACACTAAAATCAACAATATTGGCCTCATCAAATTAATCCAGTGAGATATTGGTAGAATTGACATCTCTATGAATGATTGTAGGGGAGAAATCATGATGAAGATATGGTAATCCTTGAGCTGCCCCTAATGCAATCTTGTGTCGTGTCGGCCAATCCAAACCATCATTGCTTCGTAAAGCTTTAGATAGGTCCCATTAGGCATGTATTCATAGACGAACACATTTGAATGCCTGTTGGACAGATAATAATAAAACTTCACTCTAGTTTTGTGGCGAATGGTTCCCAAAGTTTCAACTTGTGCCTTGGCCAATCACTGACCCTTATCACCTTTGTTATTCTTCTTCTTTTTATTTTTGTCATTATCAATATCGTCCATGTACATCTTGGTAGTCATCCATAGGTGCTTCACTACTACAGTTTCATTGTTGGGCAGGTCAACACGATAAACCTTGTCGGATGCCCCACTTCCAATTAGATTCTCTTCATTTTTTAGTAAGAAAACCCTAGAAATATCTTCTGCATTGAAGCTCAAATTATGAAAAATTGTGATTTTCCATGCTAAGTTTTCCTCTTTCTCCAGCTTATCCGCTTATCGAAGAACATTCCGCCGGAAAAGTATCAGTCTAATGGCCAATATTAACAGGGCAAGATTCAATGCCTATCCATCGAAATTGCTAACTGTATAACTTAATCATGTTCATTGAGAAAAGTTGTAGATGCGATTTTATCCTCCCATATTTCAATCCTAGCATCATTGCCCATCTCGCATCCTAAGTTATCAATGACTACATTAGCCACATATTTGCACAATTTCCAAATTTTAGAGCCATGTTGAAAACACACTTCTCACTCTAGCCTGATTAACCTATTTTTTGAAAATACTTCCTTAATAAGGCCAATTTCCACCATTCATTAGATTCTAAGAATAGGCACCATACTAGTTTAGCTCCTAGTGCCAAGTTCATAAACTCTAGATATTTTATGGTCAAGCCCTTGAACTCCCTGGGTAATTTGACTGTGGTCGAATTTAGCAAATGGTAGTAATTTTAATTGTTTTTACCTCCTTGCCATTGGAACCTTTATAGAAGACTATTGATATGATGAATAACACTTTTAGGCATGAGAAGCCCTGATCCAAGATATACTAGGAAAGGATGACAATAAATATTTAATAAGTACCACTTTCCCTGCAATGTTTATGCATTGGGTGCCCTGACTTTATATTTATATTTATTTTTATTTTTTGTAGCGTTAATTCTAAATCCTCTATATTGGATGATCCTATTGAGATGGGAAGGCCTAAATACTTAAATGATTTCCATTCACATGTTACTGGAAATTCAAAAATATTTGATATTTCTTCTAGTATAGAGGCCTCATAATTCCAACCATATATTTGACTCTTCTGCTTATTTACCATTCTCCCAGACAATTAAAGATAAGAGTTTAATATTTTTTGAAAATTCTTGCTATAATTGTAGATGCCCCTCCCAAGAGAAGTGTATCATTAGCGATCTGTGAGTGATTTACTTCCTTTGCATGCCTTGAAATATTTAAACCTGCAAACTTGCCTTCAATATTAGCTTTCTCTAGGTTTCTACTGAGACTTTCAGCCATGATACTGTACAAGAGAGGTGATAAAGGGAATCCCTACCTTAGACCTCATGATGTAGCAAGGAAGGAGGCTAGTATGCCATTGATCAGTGAAGCAATCCACAGAGACCCTATGCATGCTTTGATCCAGCTTATGAATTCACTAGAAAATCCTAATTTTCTAACCACAAGATACAAAAATGCATGTCTTACCTGGTCAAATGAATTTTCCATGTCTAGTTTTATAGCCATCCTAGCTTTGTTAGCTTCTTTGCTTGAGTGTATTGTTTCTTGGACCAGAACTATGTTGTGCAAGATCATACACTTTTACATAAGCCCTCCTTGATTTTCGAAAATTAATTTCGACAAATTCTTCTTCAATCTGATTGCTATGATTTTTGTGAGCGCTTTGTACAATGAATTATAAAGTGAAATTGGCTGAAATATGGAGAAGTTAATAGGATTGGATTCTTTTGGAATGAGCATCAAGAAACAGGAATTTGTAGCGCTTATAACCTTAGCTTTTATTTAAGTGTTGTTTAACATTCTAATGAGATTCTTTTTTATTAACAACCAAAACATCCTGAAAACGTTGATGGTAAAGCCATCCAACCCGGGCGCCTTTTCTGGCTCAAGATCCCATATTGCTTCTTGTATTTCCATCTCCTCTACTTCCCGCATCAATTATTGGTTGTCCTCCTTAATCATCACACATGACATATTCTTTACCAAATCCATTGCTTTCACTGAATCATACTACCTATCCTCCTAGTATAACATATTAAAATGACGATAGGCTTTTGCTTAAATTTCTTCGAATGAGTTTATTATTGGCCTACCTTCTAGAGTTATGGATTTTACTTTGTTTCAAGCCTCCCTGGAGTTTTCTTTCTTATGGAAGAATGCAATGTTCTAATCATCTGCCTACAACCATGAGGTATGATATTTCAACCACCAATTCTCTCCACCTGTCGATTTATGGAAAAAAAATTATTCTCAGTTGGTGTTCCCTTTCAACTATAGATTCTTTTGTGTTGCATTGATGTGCTTCTAATTGCTACACTAACCCCTGACACCTCTGCCCTGGAGGTTGGTAATTTATTCTTAGCCATTGTCGCAACTCTTTTTTAACAAATCCAAGATTTATTTCCAAAATATATGTTAGGGACCACATGATAGGGTGACACCACAATAAAGATATTAATTCCACCGCTGCCTATTCCTACAAACAAACTGGGTTGAAGTGAAAGGGGATCGGCTGAAATTCTCTAATTTATCATAACCATTGTTATTGGGTGATGAACTCGCATTAGGCCTTGATTTCATAGCAACAATCTAAACCTCTATGCAACCAATTAGTATGCAACAAAATTCTGTCTAATCTTGCAGTTTAGTATATGATTGATCTAAGTGTACTTACTATTTTTTGGCTATTTATCCACCAAGTCCCAGTGGCTAATAACATATTCCATTCGTTCCATGAACGGATCCCTGATTGGATTACCTCCTTGCTTCTCCTCTGCCCCTAGAACAATATTAAAATATCCTCCCATTATGCAGTGCTCCTTCCACCCATGATTTGATACCGACTGCAAAGAATCCCAACTTTATGCATTTTCACTATATAAAACAGGTGTATATATATTGATAAAAGGTATTCTTTCCTCATAGTCCACCTTCTCTAGGATTATCTCAATCTAACATTGCATTTTAATATTTTCAATTAATCGAAATTGGGTTACAGGCCAAATAATGGCAATACCACGAGATGCTCCTCACAATCCTTGAATCACTCTTGTAGATTCTCTCCAAAAGCTTCTAGCCATCCGCAAAATTTCATAATCTTCCAATTTTGTTTCTTGCAAAAAGAAAATTGAGGGTTCTTCTTGTTTCACCAGATCTTTTACCGCCAGGTGTTTTAGAGGGTTCCCCTAACCCCTTACATTCCATAAGAGGATTTTCATTTATGAGGAGGGTTTTGGAAAGTGCTTCCTCCAATATTGCCACTACCTCCATTTTCCCCTTTGTGTTTGAATTCTTCTCTGATTATTGGTTGATGCCCCAACTTCTTGTTTTGTTTGAATTCACGCTCTCTGGCATTTTTCTAGGTAGATTTACCTTTTTTTCATTTGATTCCAATTTCATGACTACTTCCCTCATAGATCCAATTCAAGGTGTGAGTCATATGCCTTGTAACTACCCCAGGTTTCGGAGAATTAACACTAACACTTCTAGATCCAACAATTCTAGGCTCCTTTAGGGGAGGTTCTTCACCATTTCTGACTATATGTGGGTTATTTACTCCAAATCCATCAGACACATTCTTCCCTTCACTGGTGGGTACAGTTTGCACTTGATTTTCCTTTAGATCCATAACTTCTTCCTCCTCCTCAACCTATAGTTCATCCTCTTCTTTTGAAGTCTCGCCTTCAGTTTCTAAATTCTCTTTTGCATTTCCTCCTTCTTTTGATTGTTGTAAGATTTGAAATGGGTTTCTTGATGAGTTCAACCATGCCTAAGGGAGAATTTTTTTATTATGATTTGCTATAGATTTTCCACGATTTCCTCCCCTTTGTTGTGTTTTCCACTATCAACCTTACTTTGTCACTGCCTCTAATTCTTTAGTTGGGGTTTTGCCATAGTTCCAAGCAAAATGCCCATAGTCGTGGTGAGAGTTTGTCGATGAATCCATTCCCCAAACGTAAGATTGATTTATGGAGGGAGTCCCTTCTCTAGTTCAACCTTAACACATATTTTGGCACACACAAAGTAATAGATTTTTGGCTTGGCTTGATCCAAATATTTCCCAACTCTCTTACCGATTTCCCTTAGGCAGTGATCTCCCTAGTAGGAAAAAGGTAATCTGAGCAATTTAACCCAAACTAGAATCATTGTTGAAATGTCTTCATTCAAATTAAAATACGACGCCCATTTATTCAGATACATACCCCAATATCCAAAAATGTATGGATCGTTTTTGAAGATCACATCCAAGTCTTCTTTGGTTTCCAACAAAAAGGAAAAATGGCCATTGTCGAAGGCTAATAATCCAACATTTACTTTCATTGTCGATTTCCAAGTCTTCTCTATCCAACCATTCATAAATCGTGGCAAAAGGCCAAATTTTAGTAAATTTTCCAAGAAGGCCTTGGGCAGAATAAGATGAAGTCACCTTGCAAGCAACTACAGGGGGAGGAATCAATGGCATCTCCACAATTTTGTGCAAGGAATTTCCTTTATTCTCATTGGTGTGTGGCTTCTTTGGCATATACTCTATCAGTGCATTCAAGGCCTGAATCTCCTCTTTGAGAGATGGATGTAGTGGCAAGAAAGGCGAAGGGCCCCCCTTCGTAGTTGTCATCTCAGACATTATAGAAGGGTTTTGTCAGAGCATCATCGGGGTTTCTTTAGAGCGTACTTCCCGAGTCTCTAATACCAATATCACCTAATATGTATTATTATTATTATCATGTAGTAAAATTAACAATATTTTTTTTTTTATTTCTAGTTCTAATTCAAAAATATAAATAAAATAATTTATCTTTTAAATTTTAAGTAGACATAGCATTTTTATATTTGTCTATTGGTAATGTTAAAATTTATATTCAAATGCTTCACTCCAATTAGTCTAAGGATTTTTTTTTTTTTATAAAGTCTTTAGTTTGAAAAAAATAACTATTAAACTGAATATATTGAAAATAAGAAATATTTTTTTAATTTTTTGAAATTTGAATTTATCATTTCTTATTGGCTCCTATAGATGAAATGACTAATTTTATGGAGTTATAAATAGAATTTGTAGAAATAAAAATTATTTTAAAATAAAAAATCAAAAAAATTATATATGCCACGAAGGTCACAAAATACACATTCAATCTCAATTTATGAAAATCAATACATCCATCAATCTCAATATATATGTAATTTAATTATTAAAAAAAAAAAAAAAATTATATGCCACCAAGTGTCATAATAGTACACACATCAAATCTCAATATTTATGAAAAATAATACACACATTCAGATGTTAATATTTATGAAAATTTCATTCTTAAATAAGTGTGTCAAAGTCATGTTTGACTTTTAATTAATGTGTAACTTTCGAAAATAATTTACAAAGTTTACTTAAGTTTTTGAAGAATTTTAACAAACACATTTTATTTAATGGTATTCTTTTTTTATGGTTTAATATATGCATATCATATTTTAAATGTGAAATTATTTTATATATAGATTCATTTTTTTATATAATATTAACATATATTAATCTACCTAAATAATAAGAAAAACATCTAAAATTAATCATGTCACTACTTAAATAAAAATATTCCTAAGTATAATGGGAAACTAGGATCATATTATTGCACAACTACAAAAAATCCAACAAGCATATTTGGTGATTTTCTAATCAGTTTCCTATATCAATATAAATGTATTTTTGAAAATGCATTAAATCTTTCCCTCTAAACTCTTGCTACTTGAGTCCCTTCCTAATTAAATACAACTCTTTAGATAGATGACCAACATTTTGAGTTTTTATATATATATAATAATATAAATATATATATAATATAGATATATATAGAATATATATATATATATATATATATATATATATTAATATATTATATATATATATATATTATATATATATATAACATTATGGAAATTGTTTTTACCTTCATAAATTGATTTCTAATTGGAACTAATATTATAGTTTTAATAACTTAAAGTCTCCCAATACTTATAAATAATTTTCTATTATTTTTTTCATAAAAATATAAAATGCCTAAAACATAACTATTCATTTACTAACAATATATTTCAAAATAAGATAATGAACTAAGAAGAAAAAGCAATGTCCCCCAATATAAATCTTTATAGCTCTTTGATATGCCTCTAACTCAACATGCCTTTTCATAATTAAATATGTGTTCCCTTAATATTATATAATGTTTTTCTTCAAACATTTTTACCTACCTTTAGTAGCTCGCTTGATTTTATGATACTAAATATTTTTCTTTCAAATATTTTTACCTACCTTTAATATCTAGCTTGATTTTATGAGCAACTTGTGTAGGAGTCATATAATGCATTGAAATATCAAGTTATCAAATAATGCAAGTTAAAGACTTATAAGCATTTGTAGATGCTGTGTAAATTTTTGTTATAAACTATTTTAATGTAAAATATAAATTTCATTGTTTTAAAATCTTAATTTTGTGAATTCAACTATAACAATTTTATTTGTTTTAATATTTTGAAAATTTGTTTTAACATTCTTAAGAAACCTAAATTCAAAAGTTAAAGAAGATCTAAATTATTATAATGTTGCTTACAAAATGTAACCTTACAAATCATAAATTTTAACAAATAAAAAAAGTTAATATCTTTATGCAGACGTAAAAGGAATTTTTATATTTTTTCTATCAATTACTTTTTGCATAAGAAACCAATACTAAACAACAATATTGCATATTAAACTTATTTTAACTCTAAAATCTATTTCAATTTTTTACTCTAAAATCAATTTATAATTTTTTTAATGTAAATACATTTTATTATTTTAATTATATGTATAACACTTAACTACGATTTAAAATAAACTTCAAATTCAACTTAATATTATAGAAATATATGAGAATTTGGAAATAATCAGATTAACCATGGTCATGGTAAAAAATGTAAATATTAGATATAATTTTAGAAATATGAGTATATATATATATATTTTAGAAAATTGATAAGATTATAATTTTGGCTTTCTATCTCAAGGAAAGAAAAGTAAGCCTCTATATGAGGTATTGGTGTACCGGTTTTACTAAATATAATAAAATTAAGCGTAGCTTATAGCGTACGCAAAGGATAATAATTTTTGTCTTCCAAAGAGTTTATTTTATTTTATTGTTTTTTTATTTGAAAGAGTTTATGAGGTGACTTATAGCGTACGCAAAGGATAATTTTTGAATTCGTAAGAGTTTATGATGTGATAATATGAATTTCGGTTAAATTATATTCTTGAAAATAAAAATTGATTGAATATTTTTAAAATTGGTAAGGTATTTAAATTGTATAAATTTTAAAGTTTTAATTTTTTAACCAATTTAATTAAAAAATTGGGAAACCAGCGAAAAGTCAGCTAGTATTTTAAATGTTAATTTATCTTTTTCTTACTAAAGGAGATGTTCCATTTATGAGATCTCCATGTCCTCAAAGGCTAACATGTTAAGCCCATATAAATATCTTGAGGGGTTGCACAAGCAAATAATGGCTATCTGTACTTGGTATAAATATCTTGAGTGGTTGCACAAGTAAACAATGGCTATCTTTACATGGGAGTTGGACAATCTTAAATTGTTAGATCTTATTTCATCTGCATTTTATTTGTGGTTTGGTCTATTCGCAGGGACTTGTTACTTTGCAGCTTTTATTTAGGTATTAAATTTCTATTGATGATATAAAAGTTTTCGGTGTTTATTAAGTCAAAAATTACACTTACACCATGTATAAATGAGTTGTGTTTACATTAAGTATTAAATTTTTGACGAGAATGAATATATAAAAATAATGGTGGGTTTTTCTGGTCCAATTTCTCTAAAATCCGATAGGAATTATTGAAATCGCAAGCTTGATGGGTAACCCCTACACAATCGAAGTGTCCTAGCGTTTTTCAGGGTGTTGAATCCATATATATAGTAAAAAAACCAATTTAAATAACATAAATTAAGATTTCACCTCCAAATTTTCCACTGGATTTTGGCATTGAAAAGTATAAATCACAAATAATGTGAAATGAAATTGGTAAAAAAAAAGTGTTTATTGTGTTTTATTACATTAAGGTTTCAAGTTACTATTTTTGAGGAAAGAGTTAATTAGGGTTAATTTTGAATAAAAGTTAAAAAGTGGATAAACTTAATATTTTTTTTCAAACTTCTCTTTATATTAGGAATAGTTTTGGAGGAAGTTATAATGTCGCTTGATCGATAGAAATTTTGACCATAAACCTTTATCCTTAAAAATTTTAGTCCATTTAAAAAATATGAGAAAACCAATAGATTACAAAAAAATATTTAAAATAAAAATATTCACAAAAGAACATTGTGTTTATTTATTGTTTAAACCATTCTATTTTGAACGATGTTTATTCTTCATTTCAAAAATTAATACAAAATTGATTTTTTCTTATTGTTAAACCACAGTGAAATAGTTAGAGTGATTTGGACAAGGTCCAAAATACAAAAATGAATTTTTATGGAAATATTGTAGATATGTTAGCAAAAACTACTTCATAATTCTCCCCAATATCTTCTACCTCCACTCTCATATGTACAATATGAAGGTGGGGCTGATATCAGAGAGAACTTATCTCCTTCCACCTACATATGTACAATATGGTAGGGTGAGGTTGGACATGGGGGGAAATACTAGGAAAAAAAGTACCTAGAGACAACTTATATACCCCATCCACATATGTACACTATGGAGGTGAAGGTAGAGGTGTGGGTGGAGGTGATACTCGGATGAATGTATCTCCTCCCACCCCTGTCCATGTATTTACAATATGAGAGGATGGGGGAAGATATTGGCGAAAACCTCTTAATAAGTTCTCTCTTATATCTTCCCCATGCCCACCCTCTCATACTAAGGTGGGGGAGATATTAGAGAGAACCTATAAAAAAAAGGTGGGGGTGAGGGGAGATATTAGAGAGGAATTATAAAAGAGAGGAGAAATTAGAGAAAACTAATTACTAGGGTGAAGGCACGGGGGCTTCACTGGGGAGCAATATGATACCATGCGGGTTCATATTGGGGGATATGTATTGAGGAAAAAATGACATAATATACTGAGCATATAATAAGGGGTAAAGGGTTTTTATATTGGCAAGTATAAAAAATGGAGCTCAAAGTTCATGAAAAGATATAAAGAGGTATAAAAAATGTTAATGAAAAAATGGATACTTACAATATCTAGCGAAATTAAGAGTTTTTTAAATTGGGTGGTGTATTGGGTTTGTATTGGTAGGGGGTTAAATAATGTGATTTTTAGAGGTATTTTCCAATATGTAGTCAAATTAAGGGTATTGTTTAGTATCCCATGAATGCACGTGATATGTCAGAGGTTCATTGAGTGAAGCCCTTGTGGGTGAAGGTGGGAGTGAGGAGAGATACTAAGGAGAACTTATTAAGCAATTTTCCTTAATATGTCATTTGACCTCCACCTACTCATATGGGGGAGATATTAAGGAGAATTTATTATGTAACTGAGGGAAGATATTAGGGAGAAATTATTAAATAATTATCTCTATTATCTACCCCACCCTAAAGAGAATGTTGGGGAAATTATATGTATTATAATTCCAACATTAAATTATCAATCCGGGGTCATAAGACTTAGAGGCACAAGCGTAGGTAACGCAATATAAGAACATTTAATCTAAATTAACATCAAATTCCTAAAATCGATTCCTATTCCTATTCCTGAATTAAGTATAGAATACAAATCACTAAACAATTTTAATCTCAATCTAAGTAAATTAAATCAATCAAAACTTAATTTCAATGTGAGTAAAACTTAACTACAATGAAACCACACTAATGCATTAACTATAAAATACTCATTAGCTATCTACAAAATTCAACCTGTGTTCAACGAAAGCATTCATTCAATCACTCTAATACTAATCAAGACAGAGCATGAACACTAAATAAAACATATTGAATACTAAATCTATGCTAAGCTCACAAATATGAAATTGAATTTAAACTAATGAATACAAAATCTAGACTAAGCTCTAGAGTTTTTGATCTAATTTGGCTTAATCAACAAAAGAAATTCAATTGCAAAGGCTTCTAAACTAATGCTGTCTAAAGCAATCGAACTATAAAACTCAGAGCAATCGAAACAAATGACATGTAAGGAAATGGAATTCTATTGGAAAAGAATTCATCGAATCTACTGTCCTAATCAAGCTAGTGACAAAACTGAGATAAATCAAAACCTTTTTTCATAATTAAAACCACTGCTCATAATCAAAACTCAAAGGAATCTAACTATTGTTTATGATAAAACTTCAAGGAGATCTAACCTATTGTTCATGACAAAATTCTTAAGAAATCAAAGCTATCATTCATAACAAAACTTCAAAGAAATCAACACTCTTGCACACAACAAAACTCAAAGGACTAAAGTTATTTAACAAAACACATGAAATTGAAACTATTGCTCACACGAAACTTCAAAGAGATTCTACAGTAATGCATGCAATTCTTAATGTTAGCACAACCCTGTTTTCATTATATTTCATTGTCAACTGAGGAACATAGAATTGGGGCATTCATGTAATACCATCAAACTTACGAGGAATACAGAGTATGGGTTTAGAATACTTTCAATGCTTCAACTGTGAATTTGAATCAAGAAGAGTTCATAAACATTTATGTATAGTAATATTCTCAAAATAAACAGTGATATATTAAATCATGACCTTGATCAAGTTATATCAATCAGGGAAGTTTATCTTTGTCGACTTGGTCTATGAAATTACAGCAGGAACTTTAAGTACAAAAAAAAACTAAGCAATCACACAAAATGTCGTTGTAAATTAACAAAGTAAACTAATCCTAAGATATAAACTAACTATAAGACTTGTTTCCAGAGGTCGTGGATCCTTTCCACTCCTGGAGCGAGTCCAGATTAACTCAAATCACTTAAAACTCAAGAACCAAAATCACTTACAACATTTAAGTACAAAATTGGAGTTGTATTAAAATTCAAAACATAAATTCATATGGATACCTTCTTTCAGTACTTTCGATCTATCTTACTTATCTATACTCCTTCCCAAAAAAACCTTTCATTACATGCCATGGCTAAGCCATTTATAATATTTACAAGGTGAATTAGTCATTTTCCCCAATTCTGGAAAAATGCCCAATTTTAACAAATTGCCCTCAACGATATTGGCATATCTTCCTAACCATGAAGAATTTTGGAAAAAGGTTTCGAGGGATCCTAATTTGTTATATTTTCAAGAAAAAAATCTCTTGGATTTGTCTCACTCAAATCTAGATGCTTCAAAATCATGCTCGAAGTTGGTTGTCTGGCTCTTTTTGCAAGATTCTAAAACTCTGGGAAAACAGTCATTTTTTTATAACACTGCCTCAAAGACCCACATATAACTTTGTTATGAGACCAGCTCAAGAAAAGATAGAAAAGATCGATCAACGCCTTAGAATTCAGCCTCTTCAAGGGGGCAACCTCCTTTACATTACATAAATGAACAATTCTT